>BRZM01000003.1:12739761-13033892 GCA_033238685.1 Lates japonicus
CAGTGCAGTCAGGGTCCCAGGCGTGCTGTGCACTTTTATGTTCTCAGGCGTGAGCTAAACGCTTTAGACCTCTGTCTAGAATGCGCTTGAGCAGTTGACACTGTTCCTGGGCTGCTAATGATATCTGGATCACAATACTAGAGCTCCTTATATTTAATAAATTACTTTTTCTCCTATTAGCATTCAATCAGACTGCAGAGGTCAGCATTATATGGCTTATTTTTTCAAGGTTGACAATTAAAACTTTAAAGTTTACCTGCCGTTTAGTTTCAGGCTCATGTTGTCTCCGTAGCTAAATGCAACTCTGATACATCCTCAAAGAATAACCCTTTTTTAAATAGTACATTATAAAATTCATATGGCTGTAAAACTCCAATGTCTACTTTTTTTTTTTTACAGCAAATAGGTTCTTCAAATTGAATTAGATAAAAACTTATTCTAAGAGATACATAGTTACCTATATAGGTTTATTTTGTAAATCTTTAAATACCAACATGCATGTTTATTCCAAGTAATTTTGATTTTTTATGAACGGTAAAAATTCTTGGGAATTACTTTGTTATTTCCAGTAAATGAGGTTATCAGATGTTTATCATGCAGGGACACCACTTTCTTCCTACAAATGTTGATTAATAGGAAAGGTCTGTCAGTATTAAGTCTGGAGTTAAATATTTGTGTAGCAATTTGATCAAGCTGTGACATACTATGACATATTAAAATTCTCTCTGTGTGGTTTTCTGTTACACCAAGGCACTTAAAATGAAACACAACAAGCAACACTAACTTTATAACAACGCTATAAAAAGTGACAAGACCTTGTTGCTCAAACATACTGCATAGTCTGAAATATACCACTCCTTAGGCAAGGCCTCAACAGGATAACTTGAAGTATTAAACTTTGCTCCCATTTCCCACTAAAGCTCTGAAAGGAGAGCATGTCAAAAGTGAACAGTGTCTTTAGTCACACACAATAATGCCTGCTAATCAAATTACTTTTACAGCAGTTAAACAAAACCAGTTAACAACTGATGACTTGCTGTTATACAGATCTAATTTGTTCAAATAAAATAAAATAAATACATCATACCCCTTTAGTTTTGTTCTTGTAAGGTTGTTTTGGGAACATACACATTTCTTCTTTAAATAATTAATAGTTACACTAATAGTAAAACTATTGAGTTGACAGAATCACAGCGACCATGTATCTTTTCTCTCATCCCTGAACTGAACTTTCTCAGGAGAATTCTTGTGATCTGTGTGGCTACTTGCCAAAGATAAAACCTTATCATGCCCACTTTATCCCTGCTCCCTCAAGAAAGTATTAGGGTCCTTTTCATTTCCATCTTAACCCAATGTTAGCTCACATTAATCACATTATCCCTGCTCACTGTAAATGTCAGTTGTTCAATCATGCCTGAAAAGTGTCCATTACATCCAACTTCTCCATATAATTTCAGGCCGAGTCTACACTACCTTTTGCGAAAACGAGGACCCTGGAAGAATAATTACTAATTGGCTTATAGCGGGGCCTTCTGGATCAACAAAATTGCCATGAATCATCTAAGAACATCACATGTACATCTAGCTTCTCTTTTAAACTGGGGTTTGTTACATTTAAAGAACTACCATTGGAGATGCCACATCATCTAAGCGCATAGTGATGACGCTGGGATACATAAGGCTCCATTCTTGGCCCAATACTTTTATATTTCAGCCATATAGCGCAATGATCGGCAACCACGGACCATCTTGATATCACTGTGTAAGTTTCTGTCAATATAGCATGTTTGTTTTGTTGAGCTAAATTTGTGCTTCACATATTGTACATAGCCTAAAACATATGTTCTGTTTTATCGAATAAAATTCATACTTTTTATCATAACATGTCTGTGTCACTGCAATTCATCGCCACCCATCTGAGAAAAATAACCTGACCAGACTTAAATCAGCACAGAACACTGCAGCTAACATGAATCCTTATTACTAAGATGAGAGAATATCACACATTTTTAGCTGCGTTTCAGTGGCTACAGCTACAGTTCAGGGTTGATTTTAAGATTCGGATTCTACTGTTCATGCTTAAGAGTCTGACTGGTCTGGCCCCCAGCTCTATTACTGAGCTTTTAAGTCCCTATGAGCCTACAGTTGCTGCCTAAGATCATCACAGAGGTCACCCTTAGCTGTACCCAAATCTAATTTGACTCAGGGTGACCTTGCTTTCGCTATTAAGGCTGCAAAGCTTCGGAATGACCTCCCTCAGGAGAACAGGTTTCACTAACAAGTTTTAAATCTCTTTTTCCAACTTTAGACTTACTTTGCCAACCTACACCTACGGAACAGAAAACTGCTTCTCAAATAGTCATATACACTGGTTATTATCAGGTGTCCCACTAGTCCACGACACATACAACGTGGCTGCAACATCTCCAGTTTCCCCTTTTGTCACGATCTACATTCAAGTATCAAAAAAAGGCAGTGTCCTTAAAAATAATGTTAAGACACAAAGAGGGGAAGCCATTTAATGCTAGGAATCTAAATATGTGCACAAAAAGCAGTCACCAAGAAGCATCAAGAACACAAAAAGGAGGTTTGGAACAGCAGCTACTCAGGTTGATGCCCTACCACAGTGACCTAAGAAGGAAGGTAGGCAGAGAGAAAGACGAGAGAGAGAGAGAGATGGGTATGTGTACGTGTTTTCTCAGATTTGTTAGTTAGTTGTTGAAATCACAATCACTGGGTCCGTAATCTTCTCACTTTCCTCCCTCTGTTTGCACTGCTCCTTTTTGGGGGGAGGGGTGGGGTAGTTTTGACACCCTTCAATGACTGAAAATAAATCTATAATACATTTTGGCAAGGCAATTAATATTGCAACAGGAGAAGCTGTTTCAGAGGTCCATCAAAAAATGCACTGAATAATTAATCCTGAAAGCTAAGTTCAAAACCAATCCATGCTTGTACTTACTGCTCAGTGAGTGAGCAGCCAGATTTTGGCCATAAGAGATATGCACTGTAAGTGTGTCTGGATTAATGGATAACTCGACTGCAAAATCACACAGGGCACACAATAAAACCTACCATTTCCATTTAACAGACAAAATATGTGAATGGATGGTGTATGAATAGAAATTATATAGTTCACATGTTTTAAAAAAATATGAGAATGTGTTATATGAATACATGTTCTATGCAAGTATTTTCGATGTACTCTGTCTGATGACATAAGTTTCAACTAGATCATAAACATTAAAAACCCACACCCAACCTTCACAGAGATCTTCTATATATCATTCTAAAAGAAAAGCTAAGGGTTTCACTGTCATGCTTTAAACTTGGCAAAAAGTGAAAGCATTAAGAGGTCATTACTTAATTTTCATGGAGCACTATGTTTCTTCGGGCAGGACAGAGACATCATGTGCTGCTAATTTATCTGTTGATCACTACATACACAAACCACAATCCATCCAAAAAACATTCTTGCTACACCAACTGCTGCACACTCTGTTGCTTATTAAAGCTTTATCTCCACCTACCCAGCCTCCACCTGTGCCAGCCTATCTACTTGAGCCTATGGTAGCTCTTAAAGTGATAACACAACACAGTGTTGCTACCCTGCTGATGCTCATTATGCCCCTGCTATACCAACAGCATGGCTGCTGGATAAGCAGGGAACAGCTTAATGCAGAGCAATGAATGCCAAACATAACTGCATCACCCTTTGTTGTTATAAATGGTTTATCTTGTGATTAGAGTGTTCATGTCTGAATAATGTTTGGTGGCACATTTGTTTTAAATGAAACTGTGTCTCTGCCATGCAACATTAGTCACTAAATTTCACCACCATTTATTCACTATGCAGCCCTGCAAGCAACAAGCTAACACTGAATACATTTTGAGCCAAAGAGGGGCTTTTCTGCAAGGTCTGAGTAGTCTACTTTTATAAGACCTTTTTGAATTCAGATAGACAGATAGATTCAGACTTACCAGAACTCTGCTTTTAGGCCCACTGACTTCCACTAGCTTTGCTGAGAAATGATGGAATTTGCATTACATGGTTTCTTCCATTCATTAATTTCAGAGTGACATTTGCTCTTAACAGTTGTACCACATAAACATGCTGCTTTGAAAAACTCGTACAAGTACAGATTTTGTTGTCTGCTACTGTCAGTGCACAGTATATGGAGTTAAATTCACTCTGTCCTAGCATCTGTGTCTGTATGCTTCATCTAGTCTCTCACTCCCGGAGCACTCAACGACAGCATTTTGCCTCTTCTCGCCTCTGTGAACACAGGGTGTATATAACTTTCACGCAGGCAAATCGCCCTTTACTGGTAATGTTGAAACAACATGCAATGAGCTGTATCATAGCTTAAGAGGTCAAATTCATATTCTGACATACCCGCAAGTTAAAACACTGTGTTAGTGTAATGACTTATCAGCTACGCTATTTAGTCAATTTGTGGTCATATAAGTATGAGGTGAATATAAAGTTAACAAACAGTATACACAGTAAATGGTTTCTGCAGTAAATGTTTAAGTATGCAGTTTTGTTAGTTTTTTATGCTTTATCTATGTTTACTTTTTTATATAGTTGTATATATAGTGTAATATATAATAACAAACTAAAATTGATTTAATACTCATCATTCATTGTTTATGCCTATTTTCTGGTAGTGTAACAATGCAACAAATACATATGACTTAAACTATGTTCATGGATATTATTTTTCACATAATATGAATGCATGCTTTGGTCATATCTTTGTAACAACTATACTGCCCAACATACTATTTAATTTTCTGCAATACAAATTTTCTGCAAACGTTTCCAAACTGACCTTGCTGTCAAACCAGCCAAAATAAAAAAAGGGTGACTTCCAATGAGAACCTTCCTAATAATACTCACCATGCCCCTCAACATACCAGTTGGATCGATGTTTGAGCAAACATAACCACCGTAATCAATATCAGAGCCTGGTTAATTGTATTTCTATAGATTTGTGCCATGTGTCAAAGTGGCAGGAACAAGTCAGGTTATTATTTTATTAGAATCTTCAAAAATGTAAGATGAACAGGCTACAATAGTACATTTCTAAATCACCACTATTTAGGTCACATGGTCTTATTCAGTTTGTGTGCATGGAACATTTGGTCAATTTCTGCAAAGACTGTAATTCAGTATATATTTGCAAATAACATCTGATATATCCTAATGACTTCAGTCTCAGGGGCAGCCATGAGCTTGTATTACACGCAGTGCTTCTGTACAGCCTTTACAGGTATATATCTGCATTTCATTCAGAGATCTTTATTGCTTCTGAAGCAGAACAACTAGGCCCAATTAAGTTCCTTTTCTTAGGATCTGAATCCTCACTGGCTGTCTGTACATATGTACAGACACCAACCCCTTCATTCAGGTTGTACAAATATGCTGCTTAGTTATGCAGTCCTGCACATGAGTCCCCGCAAATGTGAAATGACAGACTTAGCCAAAGGGATGACCCACTGGCAGCTCACTGTCATTGGCTTTCCCCCTGTGGATTAATTTGTCATGAACATTAGGGATATCATCCTTCAAGTCAGCCAATGAAAGTCATGGGATTGGCAGATAAAGGGCATGGGGGATTTCAAGAGGGTAGATTCACAGGGCTTTGTATATATTAGAGTGTGACATAAAGCCTGGAGCTACTGTGTACTGCTCTGCTTCAAGGAAATGGATACCTGTCTTCTTAATCGTGTCCCCACAGAGCTAGCGGGAGTGAGGAGGGGGAAGGACATATTGTTAAAGGATGCAGTAATGGGCATCCCTGCATGACCGTCTGAGAAATTTTAACCTGAAAGTTAAAAATAAATAAAAGCTAGATACAGTATACAATACAGTATACATTCTGAATATTAGTTATTTTTTCTACACTGATCAGCCACAGCATCAAAATCACTGAGAGGTGAAGTGAATAACAGAGATTATCTCATTACAATATCCTACAGAGAAACCCTGAGTCCTGGCATTAATCTGGATGTAATTTTGACATGTAACACCCACCTAAATATTACTAAAGAGCACAACAATGTGCCCGCTATACCACTAAAAGTGCTCAGAAATGGATCAAGGAACAAAGACAAAGAGTCCAAGGTGATGACCTGGTCTCCAAACTCCCCAGATTCCAATCCGATTGAGCATCAGTAGGATGCACCGGAACAAGCCAGATTCCAGACACAGGCCCCACCCTGCAACCCAGAGAACCAAAGGTCCATGCCCCAACAACTCAGAGCTGTTTTTCCAGCAAAAGGGGGACATAAATAACATATGGCAGGTAGTTTTGTTGTTGATCAGAGTATCAGTATCATTTCCATCACATGCCATGCTGTCAGTAAATTTGGTGGAAAGAATTGTCCATTTTTATACATTTTTAACAGTAATACCAACAGTCTGTACCAGCTGACCCCACTTTTGTGAGCCTGCAGCAGAACAGAAATTTAACAGAAGAGACAACTCCTCTCCTCAAGACATGGTGGAGACCAAAACAGGGCTAAAAGTTACTTACACTATCCACAAATGAAAATTAATTCTAATGTACAAAGAGTTTACGACGCACAGCTGGGGCTGTTCACGGGAAACCAGACTTGTTGAACTGCCCCTTCCCAGAAGGAGAAATAGGCAGGATTATCTGCTTTTGCAACAGGTCAATAACCACTGACCTCCCTGAGGAGGGGCCACAGTGAAAAGGTAATATTCCTAGAGAAATCAATAATGTAGTAGATTTATTTTTTTAAGACATGATGTTGTTTTTTTGTATGCCAATTTATCTGTCATGAGGCATGGCATTTCTCTCTGCTAATATAAGTATTTCATGATTTTGCATTCCCATTTTGGAGACTGTGACTACAGCAGAAACTCACTGTAATGCTGCCTTCGTCATCACCAATCTCTTCCCCCCAGTGGCCTCATGCTCCTGCTCCAACTCCAGAAGGAGTTGCTCCCTTTTCCTGGGCTTGACCAGTGGTTGTAATCTCGTTTTACTGAACTCTAAGGACCCCACCGTCTTGTTAGCTCCAGCGCAAAGAACAAGTCCATTCATTATATGGAGCCTGATGAATGACTTGGTCAGACAGTAAGGGAAAGCCAAGGTGTAAATGTTCAACCTCTCATAAATCACACAGACGGGCAAGTCTAGACCTTAACCTACATGTACTCAGGAGTGATGATACCTTTGTATATTCCTACCCAGTTGTGTAGAAAAATAGTTTTAGAATAGTGGTGTGCTTCTGTCTATCTCTGAGTGGTAAAGTGTCTGTGTATGAATAGTAGAGACACGACATAGACGGTAAAAATTCACTGTGTAATATGGTGTCAAGAAATAAGACGCAGTAGACTGACGTCAGTCATAAATTTTTACTTTTCTTAAATGATACTTTGCAATTTGCAAAAACTATTCACTCTTTTACATTGATTAACAGAACCCACTTTTTCAAAATGTAATTTATAGAAAATTAACTTTTAAGAGCACATAATAGTGCATTATGTGTGCAGTATGAACACACACACACAGAGGGTTCCTCAGACTTACTCTTGCACTCTCACTTGCATGAGCACTGCATCTTTTTTCAGCTGTTTGTAACACAGTATAATGCCTTGTTTTGTCCTGAACATAATGTAGGTGAGAGCTATGATCTCTAAGTACATCCTACTTCCTGATTAAAACAGCACTTTGTTTTCAACTTATAAAATTTATAATCAGTCAGTTTAATTAATTACAACCACAGAAGAAACAAACTTATCCTAAGGCAAACTGTATGACCTGGCTGGGTTAGGGTTGTCCTTGTGAATACTTACTAATTCCAGGACAATTTATGGCAAGACCATCTATATTTTCGGCAGATTAATGGAGCCACTAAGAAAAATACAAATGATTCCTATTTCTTACAAATTGAATGTTTGCTGTTTAAAACTTGTTTTACCTGAGTTGAACAGTAGCTTATATAAACATATGAAGATGATTTAAGTTCAATGTTCAAACATCCAGTTCTCACCATGAATAATCTCAAGAAATTTTCACATTTGGCTATTAACCTGTTGGACTTGAAGTACTGCCATTTTGTTTTGGATAGTGATACTGCAGGCAGTATTTCTCTATATTCGCTGGACCATTTCTTAGTCTATTTTTACATTAGGGTTAAGGAACACTGACATCTTTATCATTCTCTGCTAAAAAGCAAAGCATTTTCCAGTGGTAATGGCCTCAGTGTCCACCAGTGTCATTAAGATGGTAGAGAAAGGATCATTTGCATAATGTTGTTTAAGCAGACCTGCATGTCAGTCTGCAGTCTATGCTTTTAGCACTATTTTAATATAAGTTTAAAGTGATGAATGCTGAAGGCTTTGGACATGGCTAGGGTGATAAACCACATAAATCTCCTGTATTTTGTGGAATGTTGGAAACATTACCTTCGGTTTAGCAAACACTGAGGGCAGTTACCAATGTACAGACGAGAAGATCTGTACATTTTTATTTTAGTTCAAAAGTTTTCCCTACAATTTTTTCTTCAAGTAATTTTTCTCATCATGAGCTGTCAGTTTGTGCAAAAAAATTAAGTTGCATGACAGACTATGCCTTTTCTCTGAGTACTTTCAGGAGTAGTATTATAATAGCAAGTGAAAAAACTCAAAGTAACTAAATGTCGTCTTTTAATCACTCATTGAACAAAAATAAAGAAAATGGACATTTTCTAGAGATAGAGTATCAGCGGAGACACATGGCTTTGGTGGGCACAGTGGCATCTGAACAGGCTGGGTTGGGAGCCATTCCACAGCCTTGCTCTGATAGGGCCCGTGGCAAGGACAGATGCTAGTCCTAGTCTAGTCCTGAAGGAGATGTAGGCAGGTGTCAAGGAGGAACAGACAAGCAAGATGGTGGGCATGCAGCAGCAGGGAGTGTGAACAAGGTGGGAGGGTGCGCTGCAACATCACCTTTGTAAGGGCTGTTGAGCTGCCTCAGCCACAGCCCAGATGAGCACCTCTGCATTGTACTAGGAACTGAGAGTCCACTTGAAGAGACGGCTCAAATTCCCTGACCACGTCATGACAACTTCTTTGAGGCAACATGTGGTGCTATCATCATCCGCTTCAAAGTCTGTGCTCCTTATAGACCTGATAGTTCACTGGGAGGAAGAGGCAAAAGAGCCTGCAAAAAGGATAGTCTTTAAGTCCACCATGGAGGCTGCAGAGAGGGCCTCCAGTTGGCTTCGGATCAGGTGGGCCAATATGGCTGGGACACAAGCCAGGGTCTTATCACCACAGTAGAGGAGTATGGCCTACCAGGTAAGTTTAAGGCTTGAATTTACTACACTACATGGCATTACTGGGGCTGCAAAAAGAAAGCAATCAGGCTCAACATGGAGGCTGCCGAGAGGACCTCCAGATGGCTTAAGATCAGAGGAAGTGATCTGTGAGCCAATGCTGCTAGGACACAAGCCAGGATCTGATCCACCCTGGCTGGGTCGCCTGGGTGACGGTATATGATGTTGAAAGACCCAAAACATCTGATGACCTCAGGAACATGACTGACGAAGTGTCCCAGCCCATCCTAGGATTTTGAATCAGCAGTTCACTGTGCTACAAGTCACTGCATTTGTAGCACAACTGCAAAACTGCACAGATATCAGACCAGAAATTCGACATATCCCCTGAAACATCCATTTAGTTTTGATCATCTGTCCTTGGAAGCATGCTTGCAGTGCTGTATATTTGTTTCATAAGATTCTGAATCTCCTGGATGAGAGCTTTTCTCTGTTCATCTCTTTAGTGGATAAGAAGAGCTTTCAGCATATGGTTGTTAATAAAGTATACAATGAGATACGTTTTCTTCTTGTTTTCTTCAGAAATAAATGCACAACAGAACAGAACCTACATTTCCACTGACTTGTGAGCACATGAAAATGTTAACATTTACACACTACAGTACACATGCCTGCCCTATAAATAACTTGTCTCCCTTGTTTACCTCCCTTGAAAAAAATTCTGACCAAAATGGAGGAATTTATATTTTTTTATTTTTTTGGTTTCACGATTGTACCCCCGACCATTAATTTGTCAGAATACAGTTACCCTGTTTGCATACAGCCAATTAAAAAAAATCTTTAAACCATATTTGCATAAACCAAAAGCACTCTTCTACACAAGACCAACACAGTTTGAACAACAATTTACAGTAGCTTCCCCACTAAAGTCTCCCTCTTTCTAACTTACAAACATGACCACAACCTGTCCTGCAGCTTGTTGTAAGAGCGACCAAACAAATATTCACCTGGGAAAAGTGCACTGCTAATGTCAACTTGCAGCCTGGATAGATAACTAGCTGGTCAACACGTTATCTAATTTCTTTATATTTTGTGTGGACTTTAATCTTTCAGTTCATTCCCTAGTGTATACCGCAGAACTTATGGTGTACTTTGGCGGTGCTGTTGTGAAACCTTTTCACAGTATCGGTTTCAAAATGCCATCATACTTGTCATTGTAACATCACAGAAAGGTCAGCACCTCAATCTATCCTCCTCCTGAGGCCACCTGGTCTAGTGGTAACTAGGTGCAAATTGGAAAGTGCTACTCATGAACATCCCCACAGCTCAACTCAGAGAAAGAGAGACTACAAAGACACCATACAGTCAGACTTGGTGACAGCACATTTTACTGTAAATAGCCTGCCTGTAGTGTCAGGCTGCATTGCACAACTACATAATTAAATGAAAATTCAGTTCATTACATTTCTTAGGCAATCCAGAAAATACAGAACAAATTTTAAAAAAAATACCAGGGTGGAAAAACATATATTTCCTTTTCCTGTGTGGGAAGTTCTGACCTCTATTGAAACAAGCCCCCTTTAGTTTCTCTTCAATCTCGACCTGAAACATGTTGCTTGTAAACATTTACTTACTTCTCCCCCATTTAATTCCTCAGATTTTGGACATCCTGCGACCAACCGCCCCCCTGATTTTGGTTTGAAAGTAGTTTGAGGAAACAACATTATGTATGGCAACATGAGTGGGCATGTTCCTAGATATTTAGTGCCATCATCCATGCTCAGCATGGCTGTACACAAACCACAACCCTGTCTCCTAAACACTACATTTATATGTGGAGATAGTGGGCAGCCAAAGAATGGGAAAGTGGTCTCAGACTTTTGGACCCCACTGTACATGTGTTAATGGCTACAGGGTTTTTTTGTCTGTTTGGCAGAGACAGATGACATGTCTTGAGAGGATAGAAGAATAAGTCAACTATATTTCAGTACACTCTGGAGTTCACAGTGTGAAATGCATTAATCAAATTTAAACTACGAACTGGCATGCTGCTAAATAGTTAGGTTAAATGCGTTTCAGGCCAAACTAGGCAACCGACAGGAGCAGAGAGAAACATATTCATTGACAATGTCGTGGCATTCAACCAACTTAGGAGGAATGAATCATCATAACTATGCATGAAGGCAGCTGTGTGCCAAAAAATCTGGAAATTGGGCAGTGACAGGAGGAAAGCAGGAACCATTAAAAAACAACAAATCACTAGATGTCTTTACTATTACACTGGAACAGAGATACTCACAACCTGAAAATAACTTGGTAAAGACAGTGTAGACAGCGTGTCTGCTCTATTCTGCCCACATCAAAATAGAGACAAATATCTTTTAAAAGAATGTATCAGCATGTTGAAATTTTGCACACAGTAAATTGAGTAAATTGTCTGAACTAAAGTTCACCACAGTGACTTCCAGTGCGTGTAGCATAAGCGTAATGAATTCCTCTACACTCAGCATACTCAAATTTTGGCAGACATCATCAGTCAGAGGACATCATTGGTTAGACAGTCAGCTGTGAAAATGATTGGACTTTAATAATTAATTGAGTAATGTTTGCATAACATCACATGGTCCAGTAATTACCATGTATATTTTTACATAAAACAAATCTATAACATGATCTCAAAAATTAACTGTTAACAAACTTAAAACAAGGTTGGTTTTCTCACCTCCTGCTTCACTGACATTCCACCAGACAGTACACAAGCAAGTCTTAATATTCAGGTGTACCATGCCACATTTTATGTCCTTTATAGTAATAATTAAAGCACTAACAATACTTATTTTTCTACAAATAGAATATAAAAGCAAATAGAAGTGATACACACAGCATTAAATCTCAAAAGAGTATGAAGGATCAGTATTTATCATCAAGAAAAAGGTGATGAATGGTGTATAAGCCTCTCTTTTGCTCTCCCCTCTGCACTTTAAGCATTATTAGTATATTGTCAAACCTAATTTATATTTTATATGCTTATAGACAACATGACAAAAGGACTGGAGGCTGACACCATAAAGATTGTTTTTTAACACTGAGAGACAAATGACAACGTATGCCCAAAATAACTTTTAAATACTATCCAACTATTAGTTAGCGTAGCAAATGCCATGGTAAGCTGAATCATGTCAAAGTCACTACACTTGTGACACTGAAACTCTGGGTTGTCATGAGGTTATAAGAGAAAAAGGAACGAGGACAGAAAGACAATGAGGGGAAATGAAAGGGAAGGGAAGAACAAGAGAATCAGTTGTCAAGATAAATTTTCATTGAGGGATAGATTTATTTTTGTTGCCTGAGTTACCACATTTTGAGAACAACTCATCAGTCACAGAGTTGAAGGAGAGCCTGTGATGTGCAAAGAGCATTGGATAAGGAGTCAATTATACAACTGTCCAAATATCACTCCTCTGTCTCCATTCACATTCTCCCTTGTCTGCTCTGTCTCACTCGTCTGTAATGGTTCCCCTCTAGCTGAGCATACTGTAGCCTCCCCAATTTGCTGGTCTTTCAACTAAAACCAGCTAGTGAGAAAATGAGAAGCCGACAGACAGAAAGACAGCAAGATGTAAAGGTATTCAGGGAATGCTGACCATGTCTGGCATTATTGATCAAAATTCCCTTACATTTATCACTAAAGATGAGAAATTAATTTTAATTGTCCTTCTCTGAGATAATGCGAGTTGTCCTCTGACAAACACTTGCTTCAGGAAGTGCTAAATTTACCTGGAGGTCCCCATGAAGACAAACAAGACTACAGTTCTCTACTTTTCATAACTGCCTCTGAGAGAACCAGCAGTGGATGAAGCAAATATCAGCATGTTAGCATGCTAATGGTAATAATGCTAACATCCTAATTTTTAGCAGGTAATGTTTACCATAATGTTCACCATCTGATATGGAGCATATGTGACTGAGGCATTTTTTTTTTACCAAAGAATTGTGAAAAAATTACATTTTGATCTCATGATGGCCCTGTAAGTTATGGTGTCACCAAATTTCTCACAATTCATCCTGAGGGGAATATGAATGTCCAGTAGGATATTTCACTCAAAACTGGGAGTGGCTAAAAGAAAATCAGGGAGTCAGTCTTAGAAGAACTGGTTGTATTACTGAATAAGTGAAAACTCTGACATGGTGGTGCTGGATAAGAAGTGATCACAGAAGTCAGTATGATTCATCCTCTATTGGCCATTAATGTCAGTCCAAAATGGCACTAGATCAATACTGTAATCCAGACAGGTGAGCATTTAAATGAGAAATTAAAACACCAATATCTCTAAATTATTCTCTGCTTGGCTTGTTGTAGCCTACCTTTTTATAATTCTTAATATTATTTTGGTAACAAATTTTGTTATGGAGAATTTACTTCATCTGCAGAAAGCAGCACTATCAGTCTGTCTTCTAAGTTAAACAATGCTTCTCCCTAGACACAGGAGAGCTCTGCGTTGTCATGACAATTATATTCAAAGTGATCAACAGCACCACCTTTTATATCTTTCATTGTATATGGAAATATATCACATCTCTGTGACATCACAGGCTGAGCAAGAGTTTTGATATCTTAATGTGGAAACTATATTTAAATCATATTAACATACACACACAGCTGGAGATTTAATTAAAAGTAGACAGCAAAGGTTTCACAGACAATTAGTGCATATGTAACCTTGCTCCTGGACTCCAGTCTAGGTGTCATTTCAGGGTACAATATGTTAGCCTCACCCAGAGATGGTGGCATGCTAGTGCCTTAGGTGCATATCCACCTTACTGGTTTAATTGGACAGCTGCTCAGCATCAAGATTCATACACACATACCTACTTCCTTGAGTCTGATGGCTCCTTTATTGTGACAAATATGGGGGCAATTTATTGGTCTCCCTGGACAGTAAATAGAAGGTTACATGCAGCACCGGAGCTTTAATTGCATTGTCAGGAGAAGGTAATGTCTAGCCATGGCAGCTCTGATGTGTGCACATAAACTCACATGGATGTACACATTCACACACCACCCACTGTGTCTGAATAAATGTACATCTACATGCACACACTGCACATGCACTCACACGCATTGTGCTTACAGGAAAATAAGATATTTTGTCAAGGTCCCCCTTCTATGGATTCTCTCTTTTCCCATCAGTTACACTTCACTGCAGCATGGGACAGATACAGACACGCAGCTGTTTGCAGGGGCTTTCATTCTGATAACACTGTCAGGGCATCAAGTGGATTACTCAAGTTATCTTGTCAGCATATACTTTCAACATATATCTATGTTTATCTTTTTATCCGTTGTTCAGGGGATATTAGGCCCCCATGTGTAATTAAAGTGGTGTTAACCTCATGGTGGCACTAAAGAAAAAGTCAGGGGATACATTAGCTAGGATCTACAAAATTTTGTGCCAATCCATCTGGTAGATGTTGAGACATTTTACATGATAAATAAAGCTTTGACCGGTAGTACTGCAGGAAAAGTCAAGGAATCAACAAAGGCAGCATGGATACATGTACCAAAAATCATGGCAATTCAGCCTATAGTGATTGAGACATGTCATTAAAAACCAAAAATGTCAACCTGCTGATTGACATCAGTAAAGTCACTGAGTTTCATTCCCTGGGAACAAATAGGAAATGAAAATGACTAATCATTTAACATTTAGCCAAGGAATATGATCTATATGTTTGATTAAATGTGGTGACCATTAAACCTACCCAACCAACCATGTTATTATTTTGTGAGGAAGGTCTGCACTGATCCATTAGCCACTTGCTCTACTTCTTGTTCTATTTCACACAAGCTTTGACTTCTAATTGGTTATTTAAGGCCTGACTTATATTAGTGGATCTCCACACTCTGGTCGTCAAAGCTACCCTACTATGAACTACTTTTGTGAGTGGACAGTTTGCAAATTTCATGGCTAAAAAGGGTGCATAAAGTATATTTTTTAAATTTACTTGTGTATTTTAAATATACTTGTTTAGTTGCCACTCAAATGGTATAATATTTAACTAATCATAATTACAAACAGGCTCTTCTTACGTCTGAACACAACTGACGAAGTCGTTTATTTAATGGGGTTCTTGAGGGATGAAAAGGATTTAATGAGGCTTCATCATCTCCTTAGATGGTGTAATGTAGTACACATTTTCATTCATGGTGTTTGACAGTGTACAGTAGCAAAAAAGTAAGTGAAAACCATGGAATTGCCTGGTTTTCTTCATTAAGTGCTTATAAAATATAGGGGGCAAAAGTATAGACAAACACAATGTGCTCAAGCTAATAACACACAAACAATTACATTAATTTGCGGTTTTATCGAACATACCCATTAAACATTCACAGTGCCTGTGGAAGTGAATCCTTAGATAAGTGGATAAGTGGTCAAACCTCCTGTAGTACCAGTAACCTCAAACAAGTGCTTTTGGTAGCTGCAGATTAGAACTGCACAATGTTCAAGAGGAATTTCGGACAATACTTCCTCACAAATTGCTTCACTGCAGCAATATTCCTGGGATGTCTAGTATGCACAAATACCTTGAGGTCATTCCACAGCATCTCTATTGGGTTAAGGTCTGGGCTCTGACTTGGCCACTCTAAAAGGTGGATTTTCTCTGTTTGAAGCCATTCTGAAGTGGATTTTCTTCAGTGTTTGGGTCATTTTCCTGCTGCATCACCCAACTTCTACTGAGCTCCAGCCACCCTGGAACTATCCTAAAGGATACCTTAATAAACTTGAAAATTCATTTTTCCGTCTGTGACAGCAAGCTGTCCAAGCCCAGAGGCAGCAAAGCAGCCCCAAGTCATGATGCTTCCTCCACCCTACTTAACCTGTGGGAAGATGTTTTCATCTTGTTATGCAGTGCTCTTTTTACACTATAAGGTAGTGCTTTCCAAATAATTCAACTTTAATTTCATCAGTCCACTGAACATTTTCCAGCTAGCAATGTGGATTGTCAAGCAGTTCTTTGGCAAACTTTAGGTGTGTAGTAATGGTTTTCTTTTTTGGAGAGCAGCACCATCATCTGTGGTGTTCCATAATGGCTACCTTACCTGTTCAATGATTTGGAAATGGTAGACTCATGAGCAGAGATATTAACCAAGCTGAAAATCCTTTAAGGCTTTAGTTGTTACTCCTACTTTTTTACCACATTGGGCCAGTGGAGTCATCCTAATTTTTGATCCTAAGTCTTCTTGGATCTCTTCTTTGTGAGGCATGGTTCACACCAGCAGATGCTTCTTTGGAATACCAACCTCAAAATGTTTGAGTGTTGTTAATAAGTCAAAGTAGCTCTATTCCACACCTCTAATCTACTTTCAATGATTAGACTCCAGGTTAGCCAACTCCTGACTTCAATTAGCTTTTGTTGATGTCATTAGCCTAAGGGTTCTTTTACCAGCCAATACTGTGGATGTCTGAATGATGTTTTTAGTATAGACGAGAACAATACAATGATTTGTGTGCTACTAGTTAAAATAGATTGTGTTGTTAGATTAAATGAAGGAAGAAGAAATTAATACATAATAAATTACAATTAATACACAAATGCTGATAATTCTGATAATTACTTTTCTCAACACTGTATTTCTGTAATGGTGCTTTGTGCTAAGCACATTCACTGTTAGTAAATCCACAGCCACCTTTTTGCTGTCCGTATTCAGAAAGAGCAGAATTAACCTTAGAGTCAGTGCTTAAGTAGGAGCTATGACTAGGGAGGCCATGTTAGGCCTTGCAAGCCCATAAACACACTTTAAACATGCTTAAGTTGCCATGTTCAACACTGAATTGAATGACACTAACAGCAAATGTTTTGCAGAAACATTTAACATGAGCATTGTAAGGTAAGTTGATAAAAAAAAATGGTGTGCTATTAACATTTCCCTAACTTTCTATTATATATTGGTTACGCAGCATAGCTACATGGGAACTTAATTCATAGGAGGTATGGTTTGCAGGGCAGAGAGCCTGGAGTGCAGCAAGAGAAATGACAAGTCCAACAGATGCAGACATGTGTTATGTATTGGGGCACGTTTTCTTTAGAGGACAGTAGGGCAAGTGCCTGAGCACCCCGGAGTTTGTATGATTGGCTGTGGTCAACAAATCTATAAATGCTGCAAAACAAATCTATCCAAAGGTCATTGTGTATATCAATGTATACAGCAGATGTTGGTTATGAGATGAGAACTGCTTTCTTAAAAGAAATCTTCTGATGTGCTGGTAACAATCTCTGCATAACATGAACTCAAAAACACAATTTCTTTTGAAAATGTAGCATCAGAGAATTTATGTATTCAGCAGAGACTCCAAATATTATCTACATAATTATATTTTATCGGTGTAATAAGAAATCTCAAAGAGACAAAAAGACTCTGAAATACCATATGGTTTGTTGCTAACTTTACCTAGATCCATTTTGCAGGAATTTGTGGGTGTTTAGAAGACTTTAAAGTGCTCTGAGGAGAGGAAGATAGTAAAGCAAACTCTAACTGAACATGACATAATGAGTGCCAGAAAGAAGTGAAAAGTCTAATGCATAACTCTCTAATTGGTGTCTGCTTTGGCATGGGGGTGGAAGACCACCAGAAGGATAGAGCACAACTGGGGATAGAAGCAATAAATAGGAAGGAGCAGATGGTCTACTCCAGAGGACAGACACCCGAACGTATGCAACAAACTGGACACCATAAAGTTGGAAGTAGGTGTGTGTGTGAGAGAGACTGGGCATGTTTGTGTGTGATGAAGAGGGCCAGGGAGAGTGCATGTCACCAAACTGTGCATGCATTAAAGCCTAAAAACTATACATCTTACAATCTGAATTATAACTGTGTGACCAGTATATCTCTGTCTATTAATGGTGAATAATAAGGAAGACAACACACATTGCCCCTGACTTATGAGTCCTTATGGATGAGGAAAATTAACTACATTGCATACAGTGTGTTTGCATGCTTAAGTATGGTTACTTAAACTAGCAATCCATAAGTACACCTTGCCTGTGGTGCTGAACAGAGGACGATTTTCTATCTGGTCAATGGGTAATTATTATCCTAAATAAGAAGAAGAAGAAAAAGAAAACAATGTTTTAAAAGAGAATAAAATTATGCAAAAATGTCTTAATTCCAATGCAGCTCACACACATTTCCACAACTTGCTGTTATATTGTAATAATATTACATTATTATTACAGGGACCCTATTTACTATAAAATGCTATGAATATTTTCTCCTCGCAGCTGCAATCAGAAACACTTCTTTGATGGGCTCTGATAATATCACTGATAAGGATTTTACTGTTCCTTTGAGGAACATTGGGATTGCACATACTATACACCACACATAACCACCCACCTGTATCACTGGTTTCTGTATGACGTTATCTCAGGCAGTCTGCTTTTAGTAAAATGAATTGTGGACTTTGTCGTTACTCGAATAAATACCTCACTGAGCATTACACATACCTTAGGTGTTGATGGAGTGGGTGTGCTTTCTCTTATGGTAAATAAAGTGATCTTCAAAAGATGGTATTATGAATTTAATGAATGCTATCCAACTATGACTCCATGACATTTAGGAATCCTGCTGTGTGAAATAAATTTATTTTGCTGGTGTTCATTTCATCTGCTGCATATGGGGAATGGGTATAGTTTCCCCATTGCTTTAGCATTGTATTTAGTGCACAAACAGCTCAGTAGCGATTGACCATAATTGGCCATTATGCAAATTAAAAAGGTGCAAATTGCAAGTGGTTTCTGGGTTTTTTGATATTTTAAATAGGGATGTAGAGACACTATAATGTTGATGAGGAGTTGAGAGCTACAGTTTTGCAGTTAAACTGATTGCCAAACCTATAATAGGGAATGTGTGGGCAATAAGCCGAAGGACAGGCACTGGTGAAAGCACATTGACCTCAGGCAGCCCATTTATTGTTATGCATTTAGAATTTAGCAGAGGCTTTAAAAAAGCTACACAACCTGTTTTACACATTATTGTAATCTTCCATCAAATCACATTGAATGACACATAAACTGGATAGAAAGGGCAGAAGTACAGAAGTAAAAATGAAACAAATATTTGGGGGCTGTGATTCTAAATGACTTTTAGTGTTACAGGGTGTTTGGAGAGCTGGGCAGAATGTGTCACATTCTCTCTTGTTGAAGGGGACCAGACGGACTTTGGTGGGAGCACATGTTCATCTCTATTTGGGACCAAGGTTGGCAGACATCAATGTCGATTCCCCAGGTAATCCAGCTGTTAATAATGTTTTTGGTTTCCCAGTCAACCAATCTGCATCTCTCTGGGCTTGCGATCCAAGTTGGGCCAGGTGTGCAACTTAGACTGAAGAATGTTTTAGGTGCACAAAAACATACATGCTTACCAACAAACATGCACTCACACACAGTCTGCCATTGAGTCAGTCTCACACCGGGCACAAAAAATGCTGTTAAATCTAAAACATTAACACAGTTATTTCCTAAACATTATTTTTACTAAAGGTAGTCGTAACCCCAAGTTGAAGAAAAGGACAACACGGTGTTCTACTACGTCTCTGCACTAAATAGTTTGTAGTTTAGAGTATTAAATCAGATGTCAAAAGTAGAAAACATGGACAGCACTTACAAAACAAGTTCAGGGGCTTTTATCTCATTTATTATCAAAAGGCATTAAAGCAAAGCAAACATTCTCCAGAAGACCAGGAGTCATCTTTAGTGCTCTAATCTGTCAGTTCTTGCATTCTGTACTTTATGTGATTGAAATACCCTCCATTTCACAGTTGCGGGCACTTAATAATTCAGGAATCCAGTACAAGTGACACAAAGTACAAACAGTTAGAAATTAAGACAGAGTGGGTCTAGGACACATCAGACAAGGTCAGGTAAGTGCAGAACTTCGAAAGAAATTCAAATGCAACACATTAAATAGCTGCACATTGGTATGACCTTAAAATGTGAATTAAAAACTCAACACATCTTCAGCCTAAGCAAATATTTTTAAACAAAAACTTCACTTCATTAATTTGCTGTCTTAACCACATTAGTAGGAGATATTAAAATGTAGTTTAAACACATGGAACACATGGCACATATTGGTTCTAAGAAAAAAAACTGCATGAAACACAAAGAATTAGCTTTTTTCCTATCTATGTGACCATATCCTATATAATTCACTGAAAATATTTTACGTCAGGTCATTTTTATTACTTAAATGTCCAAACCTTCACTGCTGTGTTGCATTCTTGACTGATTTTCTTGGGGTCTGCATGTTATTGTCCTCTTATCCCTGTCTTGCGACAAGGTATTCTAACCTGTTGGCACACAAGATTAAAATATATCCCCCATAATCCAATTTTCCTTGCTAACGCCACAGCTTGTCTAATTCTGTGTGAAACAGCTAAAACATGTTTTGTATCAGTGGTGTGTAAAATTACCTTTGGGCGGTTTCATGCAACCCACTGACATTTAAAAGAGGAGAAAAAGATGTGTTTCTCCAGTTGTGACTGACAAGAGGCTGTCATTTGGTCAAAGGCAGTGTCATGCCTTTTGCTATGCTTAGCATGTTTGTAGCTCACATTTGCACAGCAACAGAACTATCAATGTTTTAAAAAGCATGCTGCGCTGAAATTTGTCATTCTTAATGAAGAGGCTCACAACAATTACAGGTATTATCTCTCCAAGAAGAGAATTTCCATAATGCAGTCTCAGAAAAAATGTCAGTACCAATGACTGTGTGACCAATGAATGTAAATTATTCAGAAAAAATAAGAGAATGAAGACACTGAAGAGATGATAATTCATACAGCAAACAATATTTCTTGCATGGTTTATGTACAGGGCAAAGTACCATATGGTACAATTATACCCATAAAAGCCAGAATGAGAGGTTTATAGGCTGTCATTAAAATATTTTATCACTTTTCTTTCTTTATCACTGGTCACCTCCATGCAATACTCATGAAAGTGTGTTTAGTGTGTTTATGTGCCTGTATTTTAGTATTACCAGACAACAAATTTGAAAACTTTTTTGTTGAGGCAGCTGATAACACCATAGCTAAACAAGTTAAATTTGTTACATTTGATTTAAAGAGTAAGGCTTTACAAATGTCAAACTTAAATATAACAATTGTTTCAACATCAATTTGTTAACTATATTTATACCAACAAAATATTAATTTGCAGAGCCACAGCAGCCTCTGCAGCCACAAGTGGTTACTATTTCTGTCTGGCTCTGACCACAGTAAAATGGTTTTCATGTACAGAAAACAAAGCCTATCAACTGCTTGACCGGAGCTCCGACTGCATAGTCCTACCTACGGAATTGAAACATGGTCAACTTGTGTATATTTCTCATGATTCCCCGACTTCTGTGGTTTTTTTTACTGATCTATAGTTTAACATTACTCTTGAACTTGCTGGGCCTGGGCATTTTAAGTCACTGACTATTACTCAGTTATGTACTTCATAACTGAAATCATGCCTCCTCACCAAAGTTAAATAGTGCAACAACAGGTATTCAGGGTGCAAAGGGGTGATGACACAGGCACCATTCTCCCTATTACAAGTCAGTGTGCTATCAAAATTATTCTAAAGCTCTTAAGGTAAAATTGTTACATAATGTTGTTTTCAGTATGAAGCAGGATCATCAGGCTCTCCTGGACATATGACAAAAGTGTTATTTCTTTCATACAATACAGCATGTTTTTAGAAGTGAGGTGGCATCGCAGTAATGACATTCATTTACTTCTGCCCATTTCCCACAGAAGAGTAAACTGGTAATGGTACAGGTTACTTTGCCAACAATTTGTATGGCTAATTAACATGCTTCATTGGCACTGTTGGGCTTTCCATTACAATACTGTTATTGTGTAACTGAGATAATTTAGTAAAAGTAATATTTTAATAAAAGTTTCAAGACTCTGTTGATTTAGAATCTCTGTGTCTGTCAACAAACATTCTGCAAGTACAGTGGTAATTTAAAAGACGGTCCTGTGGGAGGCAGTCATTTCCAATAATGATCTCACCACTTATCAACAGAGAAAGCAACTTAACAGTGAACACACCTGGAGCACTGTTCGGCTGGCATAATAACCTGGGCTTCATCCAAGATCATTCCTTTGTTACCTCATTCACTGTTCCCTGTACTGTACATCAACATTCAGTAATTTTCTCACTGACTAGTTAATTTCAATTTCTTGCATGCTATGTTTTAAGGCAATCCAATCAATAGTTGTTGTGATACTTAAGTATAGACAAATGTGGTGGACCAACTAACAGACCAATCGACATACTGACTTACGTCGCCATCCACAGAGCTACACCACTAGCATGGTTAAAAAGCAAACAATAGCTGTTGGATTGTAACAGGAAACAAGTGATTAAAAATAAGATATGCTCTACAACCACCCACCCGCCATCCTGATCTCCACACCCAGCCCTCCCCCTGACTAGATAAAGGTCACAATACTCCCTGCATTGGCACATAAAGCATTGGTTATACAGTGTGAGAGTTAGAGTGACACTGGGCTTCCCTATCATCAAGCTTGACGACTTATGTGTTACTCATTACTCTAACAAATTCAAATACAAATTTGTGATGATTCTAAACAGATAATCTAAGAAAATCTTATTTCTGAAAAGAAATAAATCCCATTTCACTTGTTGTAAGTAATAAGAAAAGTAAAAGCTATAATAAGGCTAACCAAAATGAGGGTGTAGACAGTCATATTAATGATTGTTCAAATCCTTGATCTCTCTGAGCTTTCCTGACACAATTGTCCTTGATACTACAGAGAGCCACTGAAAAACAAGAATTTATAGGAATAATACTATGGAACGACATGTTTTCATTTTCAAAGGCTCTGCTTCCTGTTCCCTCTATTTCCACCTACTTAAGCATGCATGGTCAAGCAGCAGCAGAGTCTGCTCGTTTGTCTCATTAGTGGAGAAGACAGAAAGAAGTATGACTCCCCTGAAATACCTGCCCTTGCCCACAACTCGGGGCAAGCAGAATGAAAGACGACCATATTGAAAACCTGCCTCTGATTGATTTTCTGTATCAAACATCAGCAGAAAGGGTAGGCAAAGAGTTGACAAGTTTCTGTGTTTGTTTATGTTACTGTCATTGAACATAACACTTATCCTTGCAAGAAGTAAAGTGGTCTTTATGAGGTGGCATGCCACATTTCAGCTTCATTATTTCCCATTCTAGCTGGAGGAGGTGATAAATAAACACCTGAATAAATTAAGCCTCACACAAATTTTAATGAGCATTATAATTTCAACAGTTGTGAAAAGAGTGACAGATGAGCTGACTGTAACAACAAAAATTTTGGTTCATTATATCAAATTAAAATTTTGTTATGCATTTTATGCAGTCACACTGTATTCTGCAAGTCAAGATGGTAAATTGCTTCTAAAAACAGTGAAGGCAGTGAAAAATCAACAGATAACATAAAATATAAAAATCAACATATTGTAAAATGTGTCAAAAACAAATGGATCTTCATTTTGATATCTACAATTAAAAATGTATAATTTTTGAGTGGTACTGTGATCACAGTCAATCACAAACCTCCATGAGGTCACATTCAACGTGAAAATCCAATTCAAAGGTAGTAAAACATCATCACATTTCATCCTCTTCAAATTATTTGTCTAGCATTCAGGGGCCCCTAGCTTTATTGACAGTAAACTGCCGATCCTACTGAATCCTTCTGACTTGGTGATCTACTGACTTTCTCTTTAGTGTCATAACTAAGTGGGCATTTTTGTTTTTTTAGTAAAATATCTGACAATTATTGAATAGTTTGCCATAAGATTTGGTTCAGATATTCATTATATTATATTGCAATAAAACATATCAAGAGATAGCATAAAAAGATGTGCAAAGCAAAAGAATAATTATTATCTATTTATTTGTATCTATCTATCTATTACCCTGAACTTCATAACTGACAATCTGTGGTATTGGAAAGGCAGGATCCTATAAATAAAGCATTACAACACTCTTGATAAATCTACAGTGTGACGTGCATTTCAGCCTTTAAACACCAACACACTTGTGCAATCACGAGAATATAATTCCCTTTGAGACATATCGCAAATTGCCTTTTAAATTTCAGATTCTGACCATAAATTCTGATCATACTGCAAATGTGGGGAATTTACATTTCATTTTCAACATTTCTTATGTACTGATGATAAAAAAGTGACCAAACTCTATGTGTTATCAATTCCAATTTACAAATATGTAACAATTCAGAGGAACAAGTTTGAACCTACCAGGTGCCCTCAAATGTTAATCTGTAAACTTTGAAGTCAAGGTTGGAAGTAAATCTGTGTGCACAGATGTAATAAATAGGATGCAAGGTTTTCTTTGAAGGCACTCCAGATGTCTTTTTATATCAATCTTACATTGGTTTAGAGGTAGCCTTCTTTCATGTCAAAACCTCATAGCAAAAAGGCCATGGCTTCAGCATTCATTATAGATAGCTCTTGAGAACATTCTCATGAATAAAATAGTGGTTTATAGTTGAGGAAAAACTTTTAAGCTATGGTTGACTTGCAATGTTACACTGCACCTGTGGCCGAGTATCCTAATTAAGAAGCTGAGACAAATTATATATATATGAATATAATAGGTAGCTTTTTGGGTGTTTATTATTGCTCTTTTTTAATGTTATGTAATATATAGATGCACATTTTAAATGAAGACGACAACCCATCCCAGAAATGTAATGTAATGTAATGTGGTTTATGGATTGCATGTACAGGAAATGGTTGGTGTGTGGGCCAATCAAACCCTTCAGTGGGTACAGTAAATGGGACAATCCCTGTAATTTTGTGCAATGTGATACAATGCAGTCTTCGATGTCTTTTTGTGAACTCAGCAAGATGATTAGAAACCAAACAAGGGAATCTGTTACCAGCTGAACAGAGGAAAATTAACAGAAACTGGCCAGTTAATAACTTTATAATCATTGCACAATGCTATCAAGATTAATTAGGAAATAAGTTACTAGGTTATTGTGGTTAATATAGGGCTAATAAATAAAATATGCAATAATTTTCACAAATACTTAGAACACTCCATAAGCTACTAAAAACAAATGGATGATAACATTCTGCATGTGTGCAGTGTAAAAGGTATCCATTTATAGCTCAACAGATGGCTGATGTAAACACAGGCTACTACTATGCTACATCCCTAGAGCTGTGTCTAGGTGATGAATAGCCATAGCAGTCACTGTCTGCTCGACCTACTTTGTCCTCAATTGACATAATTCCAGTTTAGGTTATAAGCAACATCTATCATCGACTGCAAACTACAGTGGAGTACTTTATCCCTCACTCGTACTGTGGTTGAATTAGATTCCTTATTGATTTGTTCTTGATTTAGATTCCTTATTCATCTTTGTGCATGCAAGGGGGTAATGTTACATGAGACGGACTCTAATACATGCTGGATGTCACCACCACTGGCTATCAGCAGTACACACACTCACATGTTCCTTCAGCAATAACCTGAAGTCTGACAGCAAAGTGGACCACTTGTAAGCATTATTTGACACCATGAATATCCCCACTGCTGACTTCTAAACAGATCAACTAGCACATATAAAACTATTAAAACTGAATACAGTTAGAGGTGTGAATCAGATCAGTAGTGAAATGAAAATACTTAATTGTGGGAACAACACTCCCACACCCATAATTTATTGAAATCATCTAGAAGTGACTCGTACTCTAAAAATTAATTCATTCAAATGTAGATTTTATCAACAGTCAACGTTTAATCTTTAGTTTCTGCAATGGAAGAGGCCCATATAAAAAATATTTTAAGTTCAGTGACTGGATTCTTTTTGTGACGAAATTCACCTCATAGTCACCTGTAGTTCTGTTCACCTGTGAGTTCTCACCTTACATTTTTATGTAGACAGACTTGTATCTTTGACTTTTTAATCAAAGATCCAGATATCTTTTAACACAGTCGTTCATCTTTTACACTTGTAATTCAACTAGCAGTGATTCATGGTCATTCAAGTCATGGCAATGGTCCAACTGTCAGTAACCTACCACAGTCTACTGAGAAAATGAATGAAAACTTACAGACCCAGAGGGACCCAAAATATATCTCTCAAAACTGTGAGGTAAGCTTATCTATTTGGAAATCAATTTTGGAAAAATGTGCACTACACTACAATTATAATCAAAGATTAAAGTCTGCATAAGATTGTTGGAAATAAACAATAGTTTGCATGCTGTCTCCACAGTTACAACCAATCCCTCTCTTTTCTCTTCTTCCTTTTTGTTTTGAATTAAGGAAAATTTATAATAGTAAAGTAATAAGTGGCAATTTGCAACACCTTTGATGTATTTGGGCATACACCTCACAGACGGTCCAATATCCCCTGCCACAACAGCTGTAAACTTGCACTCTTCTCTCCATGACACTGGGAAACAATATAGAAAATATTACAGGAAATGCTCTTTGCCGAAACCACAAGACACCTGAGAAAATCCTTGAGAAAATACTTCTCTTTTCATGGAAACTCAGAGTTGCTGTAATGTTCCTGACATTGCTTCTACAACCTACAAGTTAAATCTTTCACTGTCACTCACTTCAGAAGGCAAAGCTGAAGAAAAGAGCCACGAGTTCCTGCTACTTCTAACACTGCAGTGTCATACAGGAAACAATCAGCAGTCTTGATTGCTCGCTTGCTCAATTATCTCACAAAGACAAAAAACTGAACAAAAAAAATGTAGCAAGCAACATATTACTTTTAGCCAAATATGTAAATTTGATGTCCTACCATTTTTATTCTTATGTATCGCAAAGCTTTTGTTAAAAGTTTTGCTTCCTCAGTTACAAATATAAGAAAATACATTAATTAAGTTTAATAACTCTAAATATTTTCAGATAAAAACACATTTGACATTTTCCTTTTCCAGCTAATATCACAAACAGCTAACAGCAGGTGGCTGTTAGTGATGCATTAACATTAGCTTGTCTGGAATAAATAAAAGAAGAACTGGGTTATAAGCATTAACAGTGACAGCCATCATTGGTGAACAGACATAGCAAAACACAGTACCTACAGACATAAAACCTAATCAACACTTAATCCATACACCTGACAGAGGGACAGATTAATCACCTGGACAAAAGTGAGTTAAAAAGGTGAGAGACTGGTGATGAAAAACACTGAGAAATGAGAATTGACTGCACTGCCTGCTGGTATTGTTCATCAATTTGGACTATGTCTTGTGGCCACAGGACTGTGCGCATGGTTTCACTGTTAAACATTTAGAAACAACAAATGTTCACCCAAGTGCTTTCTCAGAGAAGATGGAAACAGAAAGAAACAACTAGCTTGACTCTGTCTAAAGGTAACAAAAACTGGCACCTCTGAAGCTAACAAATAAATTACAATATCTCTTTTTTTAGCATATAAAAATGATTAAAACATGTAAAAATAATTTTCTTCAAAATGTTAAACTTTCCTTGAAGACAGGAGTCAGAAATGGCAATAAAAGGGGACAATAAAAGGTTGACCTGTTCAGAGGTCTGAGGGCAACCTTAAAAAAAAAATAATATATATATATATATATATATATATATATATATATATATATAGCTATAGGAATAAGAGGGAACATGAGTTGAATATTTTCTACAGTTTTATACAGAATTAAAAATGACACCTTGATTGTTAGGTATCTGTATGGTTAGAGTCTTAGGGACCAGTAAGAGGATCTCTTACTCTCGTTTAGCTTCAGGAAGCTTTTTGTAATTCAGTATTTGACATCTTCAAGAATAAGGACTTGAAGCAACTTGGATCATCCAGTTTCAGTACAGAGTGCAGTTGCGTGTGGTCAGTAGGAAATGGATATATGGATTTTTGTTGTTGTTGTTGTTGTTTTAATAGAGCCCTTTGGGAGCATACATACACAGAATAAAAATGGGCCTAAAATACCAAAATAGAGCTTAAAAATAGAGCAGAACACTGAAGCACCCAATCCTGTATTCTGGCTAGTGTGGCAGTGGTTACTGCAATTATTACAGAGTGTTTCAAAATTACTTCAAATACTATTTGACCTCCATGTGGGTCTATGAACCACATCTTTGATAAACTTTGTCAAACAAACAAACATGAAATTTTCTTTCATTTATAGTCACAATAGCTCTGTTTGGCTTAGATAACAGAAGACGCACAAAGTGTCTTTCAAAATGAGACTCAGTCTGGAGTACCATGGCTCAACAGGGGATGAATCACTCAAAGCATCTAGGAGAGAGAAGGGAACAAAACAAGTCTCTCTTGTCTGAAACCTTGACATTCCAACATGTTTTTTTTTTCACGTAAACACCAAATAATTGTTTGGTTTCATTTATATCTCATTCCCTTTTTTCGTGAAATATTCACAGTAAACTCTGTGGGAGGGTTTGGAAGCGTTGTTCCCTATTGGGAGCTAATATCCAAGTCAGCAGTTCTCGAATTGTAATGATAGAGTGCCCAAAAATGTAATCCCTCCTTGACTGTCTCCCATGGTGAGTCAATGACATAACTGACAAAGCTATTACTTCAGACAAATGTCTCTGGCAAATTCACACCAGGACATCCAAGCAGAAATAATAATACCATCTTTCTTTGAACTTCCAACACTTCCTTCTACTTTCTTTTCCCTTCCCATTGAATTTAGATTTTATTGTTATGGCACTCATTGAGTAGAAGGTATATTGTATAACATTTTTGACAAGCTATAAAGACATAGAAAGGTACCCACCATAAAATGACATGTTTTAACTTAGGGTGCTACAATATGTCAATGAATAAATTTATATCTGTGTTCCAAATTACATTTTCCCCCTAGAGACTCTTAACATGCCAACAAAGGGAAACTGTATATGACTGCCTACACACACAGACATAGTTTAAATATATATCTAATTTAAATATTACATGTAATATTTTTAATTTCCTGGCAGTGTACCAAACAACAGTAACTAGTCTATACATATTCTGCAAGAGAACAGGATAATGCCATTTTTCCTGTTGAGGAAATAATGTAAAATAGTATGCCAGTGAACTGTATATATATAGCACTTTTCTAGTCTTAACAACCACGCAAAGCACTTCACACTACATGTGAGATTCATCCATTCACACACACATGCATACCTAATGAAACAGCCATTAGGGGCAATTTGGGGTTCAGTATCTTGCCCAAGGACACTTCCACAAGCAAACTGAAACAGCCAGGAATCAAACCTTCTGGTTAATGGATGACCCCCTCTTCCTCCTGAGTCAAAACCACCTAGGCTCTACCTGTACCTCTATCTGTTTAAACAGGCAAATGCAGTAACGCACAACACACTCAAATGAGAGTGTTTATTGGCTGGAAGATACATTAACTGATCACCATGCATCAATTAAAATGTGGTAAATTCTGTGATTTGTTGATTGATCTGACAAACCTACTAGACACTTGGCTGTAAAAGCCTTCCCCATACACAAACTCTCAGTTCAGTTCAGACTGCTACCAAAAAAAAAAGAAAAAGAAAAGAAGAAAAGAAAACACACCATAACTCTCACACTCTCTCATGGGCCTTGCAGAACAAAAGCAGTCTCTCCCTCTTAACCTGCTACTACCCATTTTGCACTTTCTAGCTATGCAGGCAACAAAAAAGAAATACTTTTACCATCAGTAGAAAGTAGAATAAAATATACTTGTACTCACACATGTGACCATGAGGCACATTGTTCAGTCAAACATCTGAAAAGTCAAATCAGATGTGAAAAAGCAGGTGCAGCAAAAGAAATGAGAAAAAAACAAAAGGCAGAATGGCACCTCAGTTATGATGCTGCGCACATACAGGACATGATCGACATATGAACAATGGTAAATCACTGCAATATCATAGCATCCACCGACATTACTGGAAGATAATGGAATCTACGTCATTGTATATGGCAAGATTGTCTGCAGGGTTTACAGGCAACATTACTGGATCAGAGTGAGCCCCAGCAGGCTCCACAGTCTGTGCAAGATGACTGAGCATGCATAGTTTGCAGAGGTGCACGAGGAGTGTATGCTGAGCTCCAGAGCAGTGGATCCATGCTGTCTGGTAACTGGTCCCATGTTCATTGAAAGCAGCATGCACCTCAAATACAGATGCAATGTCTTGTAATGTGTTAGTTTGAGGGAAGTTCACTACGAAGTTGAGAGAAGGCAAGCATCTTCACAAGCAGACTTGCATCGTCACAGGCTATGTACGGTACAAAACATTCCTCTCAAATAAAGATACTGGTGTAAAACATTTCCCTGAATCAACATACTCACAATATCTTGCCACATGTTCATTCAAGATGAGCAAACATCCTCACCCCATTTAATCTAACCAAGAGGACTTTTCTAGCATTGAAGGGAACAAGCAAAATTATATATGTATAGTATAAATAAGGGGGGCACCCCAGTAGCACACCTGGCAGAGTAAGTGCCATGTATCAAGGCTGAGTCCTTGCTGCAGAAGCCCAGGCCCTGCTGCATGTCATCCCCCCTCTCTCCTGCCTTTCCTGTCTCTCTACAACACCATCAAATAAAGGCAGAAATGCCAAAGAAATATTATTTTTTTTAAAACCAAATACTGTATGCTTGGAGGAACACAGCTTACTAAGTAAGCTAAAGCTATGGCCAGAGTGTGTGCACGTGTACATCAGTTTAATTTTACAGGAGCTTAGAAGTGTATTCACAACTGCGTACTCCTAGGACTTGTCAGAGGTAACTGGCTGTGCGTTGGCAGTGTAGCTTTCCAGGCAGTACTGGCGGAGGCCATGGACACCTTTCACCTCTCCACAGCAAATGATTGATTCTCTATTCCCACCAAGTAGAAATGGTCATGGTCCACATTTGGAATATGGCCTTGTCAGTTGGAGAGAATCACTCCGGGCTTGCAATGTGAAATGAGTAAACGGCCATTGAAGCAACACAGAATCTCTACATTAAATAAAAGATAGGGACAGTATTGACCTTCAGGCTGCTCAGTAACAAGATAAGCCCCTGAGCCTATAGTTACCTTCTTTTAATCACCAACAAAAAGGCAGGCATGTATGCGCACAAACTTACTTCACACTGAGCTGTCTATCTGGTATGATATACAATACAGTAGAATGCCTGAAAAGGCACTGGACCCTGCACTCTGACCTCTCTAGATGAGTTGAGGAAAAACAGAATTTTTGTTGCAGGTTCATTTGTTATGAATTGCATTATTTCTATGTGAGAAGCAGTTGGCTACAGTAATTACTGTATATAATTTATCAGTCTTCTTTCTTACATTTTTATCACCTGAGCAGCAATGCAAAATGTGACCTTTTATTATCATCTGTAATCCCTGAACAATGAACTTTGAATAGAGACAAGCAAAAACCTTCTAGAATGCAAGTGATAGCACTCTCCTTTTAAAAGTTACATACAGTTCCCCTTTTTACTTCTGTTGGTTTTGTGTCACATTGATGGCAAAAGTTGTTCATAACAGAAGAGAATAATTAATTTCCTACATCAAGTTAGCTGAAGGGATTTGTCTGCATATCTTTTTTCAAACTACCAAGGAGTTGGCTAAAAGAACTGGATGTCCCTTACAGAATGATTCTCCTATTGTTGAAATGCACATGTAATATGAGCCATGGAGTGAGCCAGGGGCACATAACACACTGTAATGTATTTCACCTATGTCATATTGATTTTTCCTGTAAATATGTAAGTTTATTGTAGAATTATAAAACTGTTATTCATGTCTGCGAACTATCAGCTCTGTCTTTTGCCACAGTGGGATGAATTCTGTATAGTGTATTACATGCTGTATCTTATTGTCAAGGAGACAAGTCAGGACCTTCAAACACACAGTTTGTTATAATGTGTTGCATACTCATGTTATCAATGTACCCTTTGCAATAAGGCAGTCTATTTATGTTGTAATTGCACTGCTCAATCTTTTGCTAAGCCTGTACTCCTGCTTCACTGCTTCATATGCTAACAGTGATTCTATAGTTACAGCTTCTGCTCAATATGTAGTTTATCTGCAGGCTAAATTGGCAAAAACACATGATGCTTTTGAGGATTTCAAAAAGTTAAGTGCAGTTTTCATGTGCATAGAACTATCTCTTATTTTAATACTTTAGTGTTTTAGAATAAGATGATTCTAATTTGAATGCCACAATCACAAAGTTAAGCTTATAAAGTTAGGTTCTGTGCAGGAGGACAGAACACAGCAGGCGAAAGTCAATAGGCGACACCTGTTGTTTCAATCTGTCAGTCGTCACTCTTCAGTCCTATGTTGCCCAAATTAAATTTTAGGGATGAGGCTACAGGATATAAATATTAATCTCTTCTTTGGAAATGCATGTATTCCTGACCGCATCCAAAAGTGTTTTGCAAACTACTTCATTCAAAATGTGCTATGAATGCAATCATATCTGCATTTAAAGCTAAACATTTGTAACTGGGTAAAGCATGATTCATTTAGCATTTTTAAAGAGAAACTCACAATGGCATGTCATTGGCGTTTGACCCAAAGCTGGGGTACTCTGATGTTTTATTAGTCTGATCTGATATGGTATTGTGAGGTGATGTGACGTGAGATGATATTGGTTCATGCAGTTCAATGGCTCCGTTTAATGTGCACCACTTGATGCCTTGATTGGCAGTCAGTATAGAGGACTTGGTAGAAACACATACAATACTGGGATTCAATCACAGATTGTTAATTAGACTTGCACTAATATTAGCGGGAAAAAGAAGCTTTAAAAAAGAAACAACAGGAAGTATAAGACTGTATGCCTCTGCCAACCAGTCAAGTTGCAGGAAATATGGTCACAATCCACCATTCTGTTCCTGAGTTATGGCGTTGAATAACAGCCAAAAAAATAGAGCATTATAATGTGACAGTGAAATTGACCTTTAACCTTTTAGATATAAAATGTCAAAATTTCATCATTTTATCCTATTAGACATTTATGTGATATTTTGTCATTAGCAAATGACCAAAATGTGTTTTGTGAGTTCACAATAACCTTGACCTTTGACCTTCAACCACCAAAACTTAATCAGTTATCCATGAGTCCAAATGAATGTTTGTGCCAAATTTGAAGAAAGGCATTTGAGAGATATCATGTTCATGAGAATGGGATGTACAGGCAAACGTACAGATGGATGGATGGACAGACAACCTAAAGACATAATGCCTCCAGCCACAGCTGTTGTCAGTGCAGAGGGATAATGACTTAGGCCAGTGGTAAGGCCGATCATGCTGCCTCCATAATATTGAAATACTGACTATTAATGTAACTGTAAAAGTGTCAAATTAATTTTAATAGTTTCTAGCATTTGTTTGTTTTGAACTGCACTTAATAGTTTGTTTTTTAAAGATGCAATTAGATCTATATGGATAACAAAGTAATGAATTATCAGCACAGGAGGTTCTCATAAAGCCAGAGGTCATGATCCAAATGGGTCTAAAATAACTGTTCGGTAACAAGAAAAATCCAGGTTCACCACCCTTTGAAAACACAGAACAACTACCCACTCTTAATAAACCTACCATGGGCAGCTTTAGTAAAAAAACAAAAAAAGAGGCACTTACGGACTTAATAATGATTCATGATCACAAGAACAACAACAATTCCTGAGCAGCTTAAGTGCTATTTGGCCCATGTCCAAGTTTAACAGCATTAACAGAACCACAAAATCAGACCAAATCAGATGCAGATGGACAGGATCTGTCATAACTGTGTCTTAGCGCACTTACAAGTCTTCTTGGCCCCCTCTTGTCATTATGAGCTCATGCCAAACAACTGCAAGGACATATGCAAATGACTGTAGCTAACAGGAGATAAGTCTTTGGCACCACCACTGGCACTGACAGATGCTACAGACAGACACACACCATAGAACATTTTGTCTCGTAGAGGCAAAGCTGTAGGCATCAGGGCTAAGATTTGGTGGCTTTTCACTGGCTAACGAGATCCTGACATCTTGGCAGTGACAGTGATCAGGGTGAAACAGAGCAGTATGAACTGTCACAGTTCAAATTGCGCCATGTTGAAATGGGAGGCAGACAGGCTGGCAGGCAGACATTTCCAAAAACCACAGACCTGGTGTTAATGGTACATTTAAGCCTACTATTGGGCTGTCACATTATCCAAAGGAAGATTATTTCTTCTAAGTAGATGTCTGGATGAAAGCATAATAACCTAATGGTTAGTTGAAAATAAAAAAGGGCTCAGTACATTTAATTTAAACAGTCATTACACATAAAAATCAACACATAACGAGCAAATCGCAAATGGAATGCATAATTTCTTTTATTAACATGCTATTTTAGTCACCCTCCACCTCTATTCATATTATGTTACAGTATGTACATTTGCTTCCTTGTATTACATTTGAGCCTTTTCACATTTCTCAGGCTCTCTCTCTATTTCTGTTACTCGGAATGAATTTATTTTGGCCTCACTTCTCTTATCGACATTATACCATTATGGTGTGACAAAATGCCTCAAATGCATAGTACCACACTTATTTGCATCTCATTTTATTTCCATTCAGCAAATTGTGATGAGTCATCATTTTCTTTTCATAATTGAATTTCATTGAGCAAAAAAGGTGCACTGACGCAGTGTGACCGTGGCCTTTGAGTAAGAGTGTGTGTGTGTGTGTGTGTGGTGGGTGGAGGTGGCATGTGAGTGGGGGGTGAGAGGTCTGGCTATATTTATCATGAGGTTTTTTTGCTGGGTTTCCTCCTTATAATAGTTTTTAAATGTAGTTGTCCATAGCTTCTTTTTTTTTTTCAAAGGAAACAGTACAACAAAAATTAACCTGCAGGTCTAATCTGATGAAAACCTGCAGAAACAAAACATTTTGTGAAAACTAAGTAAAATATTTTCTCTGTGCACACCTGCACATTACGATAAAAATCTAAATATATCAAATATTCTAGCTAATTGTGTTTTATAATAACTTTGCCCGAAGCAGATTCACGTAAAATTTTAAAATGTCCACAACTGCACAGACAGAAATAAAGCCTGCCTGAAGAGACTTACTGTACTCATTATCTTTAAGGACTGACACTAATATATCAGCACTTACAGTTTTTAAGTAGCTCTGCCAAACACTGTTGTTCTGTAAATTAAAAAAAAAAGGTGTCCTCCCATTAGTTGTGATTACAGGCCTTTTTTCATATGTTGTAAATTAAGTGGGTAAGTTCTTTTGATTTGATTTGTCTTATAGACAAATTTGATTTTATTTGTCTTAGAGACAAATCAAAGAGTAAATACAGAGAGTTTTTTATGAATTAGATGTTTAGTGTTCATTGAGGCCTGCAGTCACCTGGCTAGTGTATTAGAGCGCAGAAATAGTTTTACCCTGCAACTTTAAGACAAAAATTAAGAATATGTTTACTTGGCTAAATGTCACACACTGTATATATCCATTTGTAAACTGTAGCATGATCTGAAAAATCCAATTCATCCAAGTTGTCCTTAGTCAGGGGCAGGAGCAGCAACCCTATCAGAATTGTTCTCTTATCAATGATTATTTGATTTAATGTGGCATTAATATCACTCAGAGACAGAAATATTGCTTAGAGGTGTTGCTCTGCACTAGTCACAAGGTCAGCTGTGGTTTCTCATTTATAAAGTTGGCTTTTTGATAGTGTTTGTTGTGTCTGTGTGTCCTACATGCATGATTGTACATGCAGTGTGTCCACACATGCATGTACTGTACATACAGTAGCACAGTGATCCACATCATACCTGATGAGACACAGTTAGCATATGTTTGTCATGAGGACAGAAAATAATTTTGCTAGGTGTAGGCATAAAACCCAAGAATTTAAACAAATGACATTACATAATATTCTGTAACCTATGTGAATGGACAGCTTGGCTTGTTTTAGATCTGGGTTTTCCTTAGGTTATAGGGTAAAACCATGGATCACTGTCAGATTGTATCAGCCAGTCCTATATGAAGCTCAGTGTGAACAGCACATATCCAGAAGTCATTTCCTTGACAATGTAACACCATGCTACTAAAGTGACAGACAGACCACTCTCTTTAAGAATCTCCTGCTTGTGCCTGGGGAATGAAAATGTGCTAAACACAGTGAAAACCAATCTCGTTTTTCATAATCATTCCTGGGATTTTATTCGGTCTCCAAATGCAGGAGTGACATTAAGCCCTATAGCAGCAGGATTGGCCCATAGTTAGATTTGAACCCTATCAGACCATAGCCATTCTGGGAGTCCACTCAGCCTTTGCTATCAACTAACCCCACCTCCCCACCCACACCCCCACATTCACACCCACAGCAAGCCCAACCCCTGCCTGACAGCTTAAATGAACAAGTAACTGACAGAAGGAACATTTAATTTCACACACATAAAACCCATATTCACACTTAGACACACACACACAACCTTGCAGTCAAGCAATCATTTAAAGCTCAATTTTAATGCCCAAACAGTTAAATACAATGCAAAGAATAAAATGCAAGAGGCTTAACTGAAGCTGAACTTCCTCAGATAAAAAGGGAAAGATGGGTGATAGCACACAGAACAAGTAAGATTCTTCTTGGAATTAAAAACTGAAACTCAACTTGAATGTGGTATTGCTAGGTAGGTATTACTATTACTTTCACTTTGATTTTCAACTTCATTTTTGTGTGGCCTCATATTCTGCTTCACACATTTCTTCCCAATTTGCCTTGCCAAACTTCACTGAAAGGTGGTCATTCATTTAAGTAGGCTGAAAATAAACAAATATTATTTGCCCTGCAAAGCTTATAATGTCACTTAATAATTTTTGATGTTGTACAAATTGAAGCCTAATTAAGGAAGGATCCAAGGTTGATGTCAAATTAGTAGACACTTAAAGTAACATGATTTTACTTAAAAATACAAATTTCACCTACTTTTCCTAAATTGTGTGAGGTACTGCCAGCTACAGTCACAACAAATATTTTATCTTTAGTGTTTGTCTGAGATCATTACACTAGAGAATAAGGAAAGTAACCTCTTCATTCAGTAGTTTTTGAGCAGAACATTATTTGCAGTGTATTTGTTGTCCATTCATTGAACTTCCACAGCAAAGCCACATGAGGACACCCAAGACAGTACCAACCTGCAATGTGCCTCAACTTATTGTGTGGAGGAGATAAAAACAACTTCTAGAATATTCAATGCATTCCCTCACAAATGCATCTCTTCTTACTGGGTCTCAAGATGATATGATTCTGTAGTATTATAGAGGCTTTTTTGTACAGGCCACTGCACCTTATTTTATTATCTTTCATTTTTGTACCTTTTTGTCAATTCTCTTGTTTTGATCCATTTTTTGCCAATGCGTTGCTCTATGTGAATCGAGAGCTCGTTATAAATGACTTGTGGCTTGTGATGACTTGAAAGGAACAGCAGGCATTGTCACTCTGTTTAGCTGTTTCTCTGTTAAGTAACTGGCAGCAATATGCTTTCTGTGCTGGCAGGGATAATCCTTGCCACTACCAAAGTGAGAGTGTGATGTGTTTGCACGTTGGACGTAGCACTTAAGTGTGAGCTTGCGTTTCTGGTGCATTTATTGGAATATTGATGGTCACTGTCAAAGACCCAGAAATAGCTGCTGAAGGGTGGCACAAGCACAAGCTACACCAAGTTTTTCTTAATCCTGCTATGATGTAATCTGCGATGGCTGCCAGGGAGTTTTCCTCTCTCTCCCCCTGGCAGCCATCCCTGGTTTCGGACTTCTAATGATTATCAGGGCTCCTGGCATTACTGCCCTGAAACAATTTCTTCTCTCCCCATATCGGCCCACAAATTCTGTCCCGCCGTAATTGAGTGCGCTGTGCAAACCTTTGCAAAACCTCTGTTGGGGTGATGTTCATGTGTGTGTGTGTTCTGTTGCCATTGGCATTGCTCTGATGACCCACAATACCCACAGATTTATTACACATTATTAAACATAAAACAACAAACTAGACCAAATATGAAGAATTTAAAGGACAGTAGCCCCACACTTCCAGTCCACATCTAGTTGTTGAGACTGAAACTTGAAATTTTGAACATTATTTTCAGAATTTTAAAAAAAAGTAATTAAGAAATAATTTCAAATCCATGCTTATTTCTTCTGATGTGTACAAGTGGCAAGATCTGTCAACAGTTAAACTCAAGACTGTCCACACAAGAGCAGCATTTGTCATTTGTTTAAATTCTTGGGTTTTGTGCCTACACCTAGCAAAATTATAACCATGGCAAATCAAAAAATAGTTACATGGATCATTTCATGTTATTTTTGAAAGCATTGAAAATTGCATTTTGTTGTTTAGCTGTAGGAACTGTTGGCTAGTCTGGAGACTTGGAGCATACATTTTTGGACAATGCAATTTTCTATCAAGAAGTGAAAAGTATTTTTGGATAATGCAATTTTCTATCAAAATAAAGATATTTTTGGAGTAAATAATGGCCATGACAGACAAATAAAACAACATGCTAACACTGTGCAAGGCTGTTAGAGGGCTAATTGCTGTGTATGTAACATATTTTTTTGAACAGACTTTTGTCATGTTGCTTCCTGTGATGGACTGTGATTGTCCTTGAGACAGACAACTGCTGTCAGCTCCTTCTACCCCTTTTTGTTTAATCCCTTTATTCTTCCCAATCCCTGTTCTTATAAAATTACTTATCTTTTGCTACACACATTGTGGCTAGATTGTATACCATTTCAGACTTGCTACTGTCCATTTCAAAAGTCTTTGTTTTCTTCTCTGAGACATGTGAATGGTGTGCTTGGTTTGTTTGGTTGGTTGTTCGTGTAGTCCTCTTCATGACAGTAAGAGGGTCATGGCGGTGAGAAGTTAAGAAGTTGCTTGACATCTTTCCAGATCATAGTTCTCATATACGTCTACAGTCAATCCTGACTGTCCATACTCTAAATTCACTATGTACACATGACATCTATTGCTAAGTCTGTCCATCTTGGAAGGGGGGAATCCCGCCACAGTTGCTTTCCTCAGGATGGGCATTTGACTACCGTCAGTAATGTGTTACTACCAGGTGCCAGAAAAAACTAAGAAAAAGAAAATGTTTTTGTTTTATTTGATCATTAGAAAATTATGATCTATCCCTATGCTCCTCCTGAGGTTTCTTCCATATTTATTTTCCCCATTTACCCCATTAGCAGTTTAAGTATTAGTACTAGCATTTGGTCAGTTAGTTGCTTCTTCATATTTGGCTTGATCACTTTTGCAGACAAATTAAAAAGGAAAAATGATAATAAATAATATGGAAATTAACCCTAGCATTAACAATTTAATATTTGACTCACAAATTGTCTTTTTTTTCTGAAATTTAGTTTTTAAGTACATATTATCACATACACAAGCTGTATTTATGTTTGATTAAGTATGATGAAAATGATGGTGAAGGTGGTGAAGGTAGCACTACCAGTGAAAACTAAAATCATAACAGGGTAATTACTATGACAGTGAGAGGGGTACAATCATGTAAATTTTGGAAGGTAGAGTTTGTGCGTAAATGATAATGATTATAATGATGACTGATTATAGTTATGAACAACAATAATTAGCACATGATCAACATTATTAGAGTACCCTCACAGTCAAAACAAGATTATTCCATAAGCCAAGACAGAATGTGATGGGTGAATGTTGATTCAGTTCAACATTTACAACATTACAACATTTTTACAAATAGTTTCATCTTATTGACAAGAGCTCAGTTGTTTCATAGAACTTTGTGCCTTTTTTGTAGGGTCACTAAGTGCATCAACAAGGATATAAAGTTAGGTCCAGTTGAGCATCACAGTGTTAAACTACTAATCCCACTTCAAAACTTAGCACAACCCAATTCTGAAAATTAATTCATTATATATTAGAGAACAAGAGTTCTATAGAGAATCTAAAATAAAATAAACACATACTGTACATAGAGAACATACAGACTGAATGTACAAATATGAATGTGTAATAATATGTGTAAATGTGCTTGTTAGGCTAGTCAATAAACCCAGCTCTTGGTAGGTAAACAATTATTAATGTTAACATTGGCTAAAACTTAACATATAGTACCTTTAAACTCTGAGCCTTATTCTCAGTGCAATAACACAGGAGGAATTACCGGAATTGGTAATACTTTTGGTAAGACTTTTTGTCTATCTTACTCCTCAATGATTATAATCATTCGTAATTAATAATTACTGTACAGTACGTAAGTGTGGTCTGATCAAACAACTGAAAACAGACCTTTAGGTCGAAATGATATTTTGCTGGGATTGCAGTGGTTGTAATAAATGAGGCTATTAATTGTAAACATAATGAATGTTGGTTCTTAGATGGGTGACTTGCAGAAAAATTACTTTCTCTGATAGAACTACTAAATAACATAACTAGGTCTCTTCAACATTTAAAAGGACAGATTCTAGTCTATCACCTCATTGCCTGTGGCATGCTGATAAAAATTACTTAAGTCATTGATTAAAATGTAAGCAGGTTAATGCTAGAGGTGACTTCTCTCGCTTAGCATAATTTGCTTATTACACAGGCAAATAAACAAACCATTGATCACAGTGGTCCCTGACACAGAAAGTAGATTAGATGGAAGGAACCAAGATGAGGTACATGTGTATTACACCAGCATGCTCGAAATGGTCACACTCTACTGTCCAGTAATCAATCTTAAACACATGGTGTATATTGTCACTACTGCCTGCTTGTGTGTATGGTTACTATTAATAAAGATATAATTTAATGATTATGGAATCACAGCAACGCGGGAGAAATGTTGGAATTACAGCCTTTTCAGGGGCATAATCTTTGATAACAGAGCAAAAAAAGGATTAAAACATACTGTAAAACATCAACTCCTCTTTCTTAACTGATAGTCATACTCCTCCCAAACATAGTGATGACTGTTGCGGTAAGACTGCCTCACAGACACAGCAAACATTTAATTTGGACAGGTGTCGAGGAGGCCTGCAATAAGAGGACAGGCAGAGGCATGGGTCAGAGCAAGTCTGCTGAACTGAAGATGCTCATCTTTCTTTGATATGGATGGCCTGTATGCCTCCTTCCAATTTTACACATCAGAATGCAGCCATTGCTGTAGCAGCATGACATGGCTTTAACCTTAGTTCTATTAATTGGAAAGACTACCAGTATTACCCTGGCAATGCCTGTATTTGTGCTTAATTAAAAATCTATTTGTAGTAGGATCAGGAGTGACTGAAATGTCCAAAATGACAAAACTCTGGCTTATAAAGGTTTGCAGACAGATGGGAAATACAACAGAAAGAATTAAGAGAATGCAAAACACAACACCACCACAGTGCAGTAGAGGATCATATGACATTTGACTCCAAGCACATACCAGATGCCCATCAGTATAACAAAGCAACAGAAACACAGCATATGAAGCCTTTTAAAAAGCAAAATCAGTGAAGTGTTATGCTGTCCTGGATTCAGGACAAATAAATGACATATTATCTCCTGACAAGAGTAAATGGTAAATGGACCTGCCTTAATATAGCACTTTTCTTGTCTTATCAACCACTCAAAGCGCTTTACAGTACATGCCACTTTCACACACACAGATTCACACATCCATACATCCATTCATCCACGCACAGCACAATCATCAAGGGTTCAGCATCTTGTCCAAGGACACAGTGACGTGCAGACTTGAGGAGATGGAGATCCAACCACCGACCTTCGTGGACAACCCACTCTACCTCCTGAGCAACAGCTGTCCTAAGAGCAAGCAATAAACCAATTGATCTGCTATGCCCATGGTTTTTCCTAAGCGCCAGCTGTCGGACAGATGTTAAAACATTTTCAGCCAACAACTTTCTTACTTTTTTAAGTCATGTCAGTCACTTTTTATAACCTTTTAACTATAATCTTTAACCGGATTAAGGATTTTTGTCTTAAATAATCAGAAGAAGAAGCCGAGCAAAGAGCCCTTCTTGACGTCCTGTGCCCGCCAAAGAGCATCACAGAGAGACACTGATCAGCCATTTTATTCAGCGTTTTTTTACAGATTTTAATTACTCGGTCAGTTTGCTTTTTGCAGATATTTTGTCTCCCACTAAAAACCTCCTCTACACTGAACATTGAAGGAATCCTGACCTAAAAACAAGCTGAGCATCTAGAAAACAAACTGAGCTAATGTTAGTGATACCTCATCTAACAGCCCGCAACCCCCTGCTGACATCCTGTATCCACCAAAACACAATGGAAAACCTCTGCAGATAATTCAGCTCTGGTAAAAAAAAATCTCCTTAACAATGAACACTGAAGGACTGCAACGCAATAAGTTGCATTCATATATTTCTTTTCCTTTGTAATCAATTCATTAGTAGTTCAACAAGCACTACTAGCAGCAGTAGAGTAGAGAGATGATTTACAATCCACTGTTGAACCATAGCTCGACTGTTGTTTCTTAGCATTACCGAAAAGATGGCAAATACAGCAAAGCTGAGTGACAGCATGAAGGGAAAGCTTGGATAGGTGTGCTTTTTAGACACAAAACCACAAGACAGTCAACCACATATCTGCAACTCATTCTTTCTTGTTATGAAGAATTTGCTACACACATAATACTAGGTATGTGATGAAGCGGGTCCCACTGTTTGCCTGAGGCATCCTTACATCTGATGGTTTGAAGCCAGAGAACTTTTTTTTCAGGCTGTGTTTTGGGATTTGAAAGTGTGTGAAAACCTGAGATCTGTTTTTCTTTGAGTTGAGGGTGTGACCAGGGACACACCAGCTTTTAGGCATTATTACAGTGTTGTTCCTGATTGTTAAGTAAATAAAATGAGTCTATAACTCCATCAATGCTGTAGCTGTAAAAAGTTGTTATATATGCACTCACCAAGCACTTAGTAGAAGGATCAGGAACAACATACTATTATTGGGAACATCATACTAGTACTACGCAGGACTTCTCTTTGCTCTCAGAACAGTCCTAATTCTTCTTGGCATGGATTCAACAAGATATTGGAAACATTCTTTAGAGATCCTGGTCCATGATGACATGACATCATCACATATTTTATGCAGATTTGTCGGCTGCACATTCATGCTGCCAACCTCTCGTACCACCACATCCCAAGGCTGTTCTAGTAGATTCAGACCTGTTGACTAGGGAGGTCACTGAAAGACAGTGAACACATTGTCATGTTCATTAAAAGCAGCTTGAGTCAACTTTTGTTTTGAGACATGGTGCATTATCATGCTGGAAGTAACCATAAGAAGATGGGTAAACTGTGGCCATAAATGGATGGCTTCTGTTGCTCACTGAATGTTCTTCTGTTTTTCACACCATTCTGAGTAAACTCTAGAGACTGTGGCACATGAAATCCCAAAAGATCATCAAGTTTCTGAAATGCTCAAACCAGTCTATCTGGCACCAAAAATCGTACCATGGTCAAAGTCAGTGAGTTCACATCTTCCATTTTGAGGCATATAGCTGTTCCTAATAAAGTGCTCCATGAGTGTATATTTCCACTTAATAGTGCATGTTTCCATCTTGCACGATTTACAAAATGGAGGCCTTCGGCAAAGTTCAATCATCTACTTCTCTCTCAACTGTTTGTTTAGAGAGACTGGAGTAAATGTTCCTTTCAGTTTTGAAATTGGATGCTCAGACCTTGGCCCCTATCGATGTACTCTCCATATTTTACTATGGTGCCGCTATGCACAATGCTTTCATTCAAACCTGAGAACACTTTCCAGAGCAGTAAACTGAGGTAGGCTGTGAAAACAAGTGTGAATACAGTAATTGCCTTTTTACACATGCAACTGCTGTGGCGTCTTTCGCTTAAAAAAAACAAGCAGTATGTGCTATGCACGTTTCTACCACTTCACTGATTTTATTGTTTGAACACTGAACCTGAATCTTTGCAGTTTGTTGTTCTCCATAGTGATAATCCTTTATTATATGCTGGATGTAACGTAGATAAAGACACATTTAAACATTTTTCTCCTCTTTCGTTATGAATTCATAATCTCATTCAATGAAATTCTGCAAAAGTATGCTTTTGGTTTTGAATTGTTTAATTTAGTCTAAACCCAGATGCCCTATTAGGACATCCACTGGTATCCTATCACCTAACTTTGACCACATATCAATACAAGATATCCTTGGAATTGCACAGCAGTGTGTCAAATCACTCCATTATCTGTCAACTCCATATTAGTCTTATCCCTGCTGCAGTTGCTGCCTCGTCTTAGAAGTCACTGTGCAATAGTGAAACAAATGAAGTTCTGATGAATAAACAAACCTTTGGAGTCATCTAAAGAGGACTTTTATATTTTTCCCCTCTGTACAAATGCAGAGAGCAATTCTAAATTGAGTGCGTGAATATAAACACTGCTGGCTGGCTGTCTGAGAACACCCACGTGAAGTGAAATTGTGTGGCATCATTATACTGCAAACAGGCAATGAGAATTACTGTAAAATCATTCTATATGGAAGAGAATGTGCTTTAATTTTGAAATCAAAGAAAACGTAACATGGCCCAGAGTTTTTCCACTTGTAGCATGGGTGCTCCTTACTGGAAATTTTAGAAGCACCAGCTCAAAAGTCAGGAGCACCACTTAAATTCACATTCAACAACGCATTCATATTTTTTCCCCATTTTAACTGTATTACTGATAAACGCTTTGGTTATGAACAATTCACAAAAATAATGTGTTGTTTAATTTTAAAGAAAAGTTTTATTAAAATCATCATGAATTATTTAAGTTGCACTTTATGGGGGAGAATTAAGTAATCCGTCATATTTTTGAGAGTGATCAGAGAGAGCTGTGCATCTGCATCGATAGGATGAAACAAAATTGCCACAGGAATTGGACCCACTGTAGTTGTGGGCCACACTCCAACATCTTAGATGAAGGACATGTGACTGCATATGTTGTTCTTCACCTATCTTTGCTGTGGGCAAGGGCATAGCTAAGGCAATGGCATGACATTTGTGGCTCACCTTAGCACAGTGAGTAGATAGCCAGCGGTCATATGTTTTTCCCCAGGCTAGACCCAAGTAGGATGTTTGGCCAGGGCTTGAAGTTCATTCAGGCCTGGTTCACTTCCAAGAAAAAGAAAAAACAACCAAACTTCAGCACTGTGGCCAACTTTGCATGCAGATTATCCGAAGACAGGAGCCAAGCTTTGTGCTTATCCTTTACTTGAAAATGTAAGATTATTTTAAATGGAATATTTTAACATTTTTATTAACATGGCCTGTTTATTTTCAGTATTTGCCTTAAGTAGAAAAAAAGTTATTACCTGTAGGTAGATACTGATATTGCAGAAATTACTTAGCTAACATAGGTTAAGCCCTGCCTTGAGCTTATGTCTCAGCTACAGTACAGTTCAGTAGTTGTCCAGACACTTACCGGCAGCTGACAAGCTTGTGTTATATCAAATATTTAGATATCTGTCAAACAGCCTACCACAGATAATCTGCTCAGTGACCTTCAATGTCTGTCTACAAATATTCCTTAAAAAAAACATTCCAAATGCTGAATATTAAAATATTTCTTAGAGGTCAGAAAATAAAAAGGAGAAAATAGCTGTGTCTGGCTAGTTGAGATGAAGTTGACATGTAGATAGCTGAATGAAAATCACAGGGCACTTTATCAAACTGTTTTCTTGGCTCTGGAGAGAATTCAGTTCTTCTTACCAGCTTTAATTTTATCATAAGTGCAGACAAACCACTGATTAACAGTGTCAGTAGTTTGGAACTCTTGTTTGCTTCATTTTTATGGAAACACATCTATTTTTATGTGATGGTTAAGTCCTAATGAAGGGTGTAAGAGCTTGAAGACAAACCTTTTAGTCACACTGGCCAATCAGGCTTGCAGCCAGTCTCTGATAGCTAATGCCACATGACTGTAAATGTTTTGGCCTTTTCTTAGCATATCAGCATTTATTCCCTTACTTGACAAGATCAGTATCTGGGCTGCAGAGTTATCCATTTATAGAAGTAAAGCTTAATGTCTGTAAATGTTTTGGCCTTTTCTCAGCATCACTTCTTTCTTCCACATATATATCATTTGGCATGATGGGGATCTAGAAAGAACATCACCCTCAATAGCAAGTGAGGCTCTTGACTCAACCTGACTGCAAATTTCTTATCCAGCTCTCACTTATATAATGTCTCTCTCTCTCACACACACACCCCCTACCACTGCCTCTCTCTACACATTCACATTCAAGTACCTAGACATTTTTGCTCGCTGGCTACCAAGTAAACAGATGTTTCTCTGATAGTTTGTCATTTTATGTGGCAACTGCTAAACACTGGGTGTTGACTGGGGTTGGAACAGTCAGAATCATTTCCACAGAACTAAATACGACTGAGCAATCTGTCTTATCTGCCAGCTGTCTGAAACTTGTTAGACAACCATGTTAGACACGTATTGATATTCTAATGTTTATGTCCCACATACTTTATTACTCCAGTGGGAAATAGATAGTGTTATGAAGTCACGGTAATGGTTTAAAGGAGTCAAAAGAGAGATCCTTCTTAGTCTGATAAAAGCTGGTGGTAATATCCTAAAATTCAGCACTGAAGTGCACATATGCCACAATATAACAGTTATTTAGTTGTAAAAAGAAGTTTTCCAGTATTTCTCCCTTTGACAAAAGTAATTTTTATTCTACTGTCCTGACAACTGACTGGATTAGGGGTTGTCCACCTCACTGCTTTTACTTAATAACAACCCCCAACCCCAGTTGTACCTCCTCAACTATTGGAAAAGCTGTATTGATTCTCAAGAAGAACTGTGGCCACAAAATGGCATCCTATCAATGTAACTAATAGTGTGTAGCCATGTGAAGATATCACTGACCCTGAGCCCTCCAACACTGTGGTTCACATGTAGTTTTTATGCTGTTGTCTTACTTTAGATTTTCTTGAAGCAGCTGAGGATACACAAAACTCATCCATCTGCTCAAACTGTAACAAGCCATCTGTACTTCTGTGTTTATCTGTACTTCAATATGACTGAACTTGTTTCTTTCCAAATTTAGCATTATTTTAATATTTTATGGAAATTAAAGTTGGATTTTTCTACCAGTGCCTGACATAGATACAGACAGAAAAATATAGAAAATAAAAGTAAATATTCACACATCTATGTTACAAGAGATAAACTAGGCTACAACAATATTTTAACACCACAATATGTAAGGACAAAAGACACAGACACACACACACAAACACAAAAGTCAGTAGCTTGTCACAAGATAATAATTATGGTCCCCTGATACAAACAGACAAACTGAGATGGTCTTTATCATTTAATGAATACCCAATCAATAAAATTAAGCAAAAACACACAATGCTAATACGAATACTGGAAGTCATGCAAAACCCTGTAATGCTCTTAAATGACTATGTGCGCTCGCATGAATGGAAGTCATATATTAGGATTTTCTTCTAGTAGTTGTCATGGGGGATTTTATTCTCATGTCAGTGTTCAACAGGAAAGCACTGACAAGAAATATTTTGAATTAGTCTGGTAATGGCATTTTCTGCTTAAATAATGTGACACATTCTCCCCTCTCCTTTAAACCAGAAATAAGCCAGCACATATATATTAAATTAAGATTTAAGCATTATGTGAAAGAAAGCTCTTGAGGCATTAATAATGAATAAAAGAAGGCATAAAATATGCAACGGAGAGAGTGACAGAAATCTTTACAAAGTTACAGATATGTTTGATATCAGTGAATTAAGAATAGAAGAAAATGAATCAGTACCATTGGGAGATTCCTCTTGGGACCCAGCACATTGTTTTGGTTTGATTCAAGCTAAGAGAACACTGTCTTTACACAATGACTTCATTAATAAGTCAAGTCATTCACAAATAAGAGCAAATTTTAAGAAAGAACTCTACATTATACTGTATACTGAACAGTAATAATATGCTGAAGTAAAATATAAGCCATTCGAAATTTAATGTGAATGTTCAAAATCCCCACAAAAGCAAGCTAATAAATCAGTTTTGTCACTTTTCAGCATCTCATGACACACATGGATGAAGAATAATTTAACAAATCAGCTGACAAACATGAGCTTTCAAGATAACACCAACTGTGAGCTTCTTCATTATCACAATACTGGAAAGTATTAAGTGGCCTCTGGAGACAGTTTTTACCTATGCGTTATACTTTACTGGTAAATGCTTATTTGCAATGCCAAATGATGCAACTATTTTAAGTCACCTTAAGCTTTGTATTAACCATTTTTTCTGACTAGGTTAACTATTGCAATACTGAAACATTTTTTTTCCCCAACTGAACATATCAGTCTCATATATTCTCATTAGGGACCCACTGCCGCAAATAATGATATGGCATTGCATTTCCAGTGCCTCCCTGCTTTCCAGGACAGGTATAGCTCAGGGGACTGATGATAGGAGTGATGGCACTGCCACTGAGGAAAGGATCCCCAGAGGTATTTTCAGGGGAATGTGCTGTGGACAGCAGAATGGCCTCCACTGCCCCAGGGATATAAAAAGAGAAAAAGTGAGATTCATTTCAGAACTAGCCAATGATCATGTTTGCAGAGAAGGAGCTTTCTGAGAAAGATCTGAGAGTCAACAGTTAGTCAACAGCTGGGGTATTTTAGAAATGAAATACAGCAATATTCTGTCTCAAAAGCTGTCTCAAGAGTGTTTTTTTTTTTTCTTTTGATGCAATTATTTATGATCATGATTTAATTATAGAATTTGTAGTCCAGGGCACCATCAGAGTTCTTTATTTTGTTCTTTTTCCAAAAGAAAATGGTAAATACAGAAAAGCATTCAAAAGTTGTTTTGATTTACACAAAAATCCTACAGTTGTAAACATTAAAACGAAGTTGACAGACTGCTGACAATACCTCATTGTGCAACTGTAAAATGTGACAATTGTCAGTTGCATAACACAACACTGATTGTGGCCGTCTGTGAGATACCAAAGGTTCTCAGAGATGATTTTTTGTTGTTGTTGTTGTCTTCACTGGACAATCAGCCACTGATCCACAAAGGAAAGGGTTTAAACAATAACCCTTAAAATTACAGGCCACTAAAAATGTTTAACAAATGACAAATTACACTAACACTGTTACATTTTATAAATTGCCTGTTAATTACTGTGTAACTACCTTGGTTACGACCAGTGGCTCATAATGTTCGTACAAATAACATTTAACTGAACCTATAGAACAATACAGGTTTGTGTTCTTTTATTTCATTAGAATTAAAATGTATTTCCACAATATCACACCTCTGAAGTCTCCCTTTTCACAACAATCAATTTGTATACATGCCAGATATACAAGTTAAATCCTTACAGGCAAGTCTGACCACTTGGCAGAAATCGAATCTTAGCAATGTCCCTGGGCAGTTATTTCAGGCTAATATGACCAAGCCTCTATCTGAGTGAGTGGTGAGAGAACCATAAATTCACTTTCAATGGTCACCAGGACATAAAAACTGCATGTATAGCATCATTAATCCAATTGGATAAAAAAAAAAAAACTGTAAAACTTTGGTGACTTTGCTCCAAATAAATGTTTAAAATGCCTTTTTCCTACTTCTATTACGCATGTGAAAAGTTTCACACCACCAACCACCTTTACTATCATAAAACTCACATGTGCACTTGCGTCAATGCAGCAACACAATTGGCTTGATATTGGCTATTGTAAAGCAGACAACTGACTGTGTGACATGTGTCATACGACTGCCATCTCTTACGTTACAGACTATTCTATTTAGGATTCTTCAAGTCGTTTGTCTTCTCCTATATAACATCTTCGACACAAGTATGTTCTATATATTTCCCCCACTGTAAAAATCCATTTTCATTCCAGTTTTCTTGCCTGATTTGGCTAAACCAGCCAAGATCTCACCTACAAGAATAACTTAAAAACAAAGATATTCTTCAAAGTAAACACAAACACCAAATTTAAAATCACAGTCACCCTGAATGCTAACTTAGCCTGGCCTTAACACTAATAATGTGTTCAAGTCTACAGCGGTGTAGTCTGGTGGAGGAGGTTCCAACTGCATACTGTATTCATATCGTATCAGTGAGCGGAACCTTTTCACCCACACAACATAACAGTAGGTCACACTTGCATGTGAAATCTATGCAAATGCACTGCTCACTCAGAATGTGTAATTAATGGAGAGCAATTAAAATGTGACTACGGAATGACATGTGTGAGGTACTGCATCTTAATTCAGCGCTCTAGGAATATAAAAGCTCTGAGCTCAACATTTTTTAAATATCCTGTTTGAATACAACAACTACTGCAACTTTCCCAGAGGAACTGTTGGTTTACAAAAATTAAAACTCATTGTTGTCCAATTCTGAATGCTATCCACATTATAAATGAATTCATGAATGCACAAAACAAACATTAAAATGCAGAGTGGTCACACTGAAGTCAAATATGATGAGCAAAAACATTCCTAGTACATAAAAATAGCTTGTATGTGAATATAGATTCAATGCTGTGTCACTGTTTTAGTAGAGGTGGGACATTTCTGGTGTGAGACAGGAGGAGGGAAGTGTTAATTTCCTCTGACTTTTAATGTTTACATCCACTGGGCAACAGTTGATCAGTGGACTGTAGCTCGTACCTTGCATTTGTAACACTGTAACATTGAGTGTGGTGGCTGCTTTAAGTCGTGACTTAATGTCACTCTGTTGTCTGTCTTCTCTCTCTCTGCTGCTCAGGTGTCATTTTATTAGTTGAGAGGGAGACGCTTTAGCCTAAAACAAACACACTGAATGCAGTATGTAAATTCTGGTCTCAGCTGCTTTGTAGTTTAGAATTTCTAAGACTAAAAAAACTTGGCCAATGAATGACCCAAGCACCAATTATTTAACTTTGAAATGTATTTTTTAAGGAAGATTCATATCATACACATGTATATAGAACATAGTGCTGATTTCAAGGTGTTAACTAGCAACTATACACTATAATTGTAATGCCCCCCCCAAACATGAACTGAAAATATTTCCTTTTGCTCCATAGTGTACCATTCAATGATGTAGCTATGTCAATAAAAATCTTGAGAAAAGATGATCTCCATGAAAAATGTGCAACCCGTGGGGGGACCCATGGATACATAGCTAGTTTTCAGCCAGCAAGAGGAGGCAGACCTAATTTCTGAAGCACATGGTTATTAAATTAAGGATGAGTAACCATGACTTATCACCTTGTGAAATTCTCCATCAGAGGAAATGTGGACTTTTGATATATGTCAGTATATGCAGACCCTTTTACAGGTTCGGCCTTAGATGAGAAGAAGAGATTAATGAGAAAGCAGCACCACTGGACCCCTAATATTTGTCCACTATAACAAGCTTTCTGACCTTCAAGAATAGAGGTATATATGAGGGCCAAAATCAAGTGCCTTTCCTTACTTTTTTCTGTCCTCCAATCCACAAAAAAAATAATAATAATGATCCCACAGATCGAATTTCATGCCATATTTTGGACTGAATTTTACCTGAGGACATCCTGTTTCCCATTAAAACTCTATTGATTCTTTACCCGCACCCTCATCAAATCACTTTGCAACATATACAGTACACTTAGACATACACTCACACACACACACACACACACACTTCCTAGTATCAACAAGAGACTTTTAGAGGCAGAATGTAAATTAGCAAATCCCTAAGGTAATTAAAAACCAAGCCCCTAACTTACTGCATGAAGCCTTCCTGACTAACAAACACCTGCGCTGTATCAATTAGGAAGGCTTTATTTGTATATAATATTAATGGAGTGCAACGCTGTTTGGTTAATTTAAAGATCCTATATTCCATTTCCAGCTGTGCAAGTGCTGTAGTAATTCTGTTCTGAACTTTAATGGTTTATTCAGTCAGAAGAATTAACACAAGTTATTCATCTGACCTTCAAAATTTTAGGTCTGTTACATGAATGACTCACTTTTAAAGTGAACACAGAGCCTCAACTGTGATGTCATCAGAGGATACTGTACATGAGAGTAACGAGAGGTTCAGAGCCTACAAGGCAGTAGCTAGTACTGCTGTTATTGATTATAAGTAGTATTCCTACGGCTTAGACAGTGCTGTACAGATAGATGTCAATGGTATGGCCCACATCTGCTCTGCTTCCTTATTAATCCCATTTGTGATGCCACTGCTTGCCTTGTGCATTATCTAATTCCTTGTTACAGAGACGTCTCCTAAGTCTTGTTCCACGCCTCGAGGTGGGGTGGAGGAGTTGACTATACTCCCACATCAGTGCACACTGCTTGTATTCATCTTGCGAAGCAAGCACAGAACCTTACTCCATCATAGAGTCACTCCTAACACAATATGTTGTTTCTCTATAACATCTGCTCATGAAAACGAAAGTATTTTTTTCCCAGTTTTATCAGTAACCTACACCTGGGAGAACAAAAACAGCATCAGGCCTAAATATTTTGATTTAAATAAATGAAAAAGACAACAGGATGTGAATACAGCTGCCACATGTATGGACACAAACAACTGCTGGCAGGTTTTCTTGCTTATGTTGGTAATAGTGATGGTGGAATTGGAAAAGGTGGAGCAGAGGTAAAAATGGCATCTGTGTGCTTGAATGCTCTTGCTGGGTTGGTCATCCCACAGCTGGCAGTCTTGAAGTCTTACGGAGCAAGTTCACATCCCATTTAAGCATGAACATGTTCTTTTCAAAAGTAAAAAAAAAAAACTCTCCCTGGTAGTTCAGGAAGTAGGTAGGAAACATCACTTCACCCCAGGTCAAGAGGACAGAATTGCTGGATTTTCTTTGGAAAAATTCAAATAATTTTTGTTGCAATGAACACTGCAGATTGGGACCAGAATTATTTGAGCAACTGTGCTCGGTTTTTAATTAGTGTGTTGTTGTAGCCGTTTGGTTTCAGAAATATATGACAGTTCCTCAAGTATTTTGTTGTTCACAAATGTACTGCAAATGCTTGTGAGCCTACACTTTACAGTTGGCTCGAGTCTAATACTAATAACACATATAACTGATAGCAGAAAGCAAACAATTATCCCAAAGTATGTATATGCCCAGGATAGTGCACAATAATCTGCTAAAAATGTCTAGAAAATTGCAGGTGATCCAAAATACAATTGTGTAAAATGGGAAAAGTGTCTTGATTCCACAAATTCAATCTAATTCATCATCAGAGGAGCAGCCCCAGGTTTTATCCCCACAGGACATCATAAATGATCACAATCTTGGCTCCTTCTCTCTCTATTGCATTGGGACAGAGACAGCCACAAATCACGATCCACATTGTAAGAAAAGGCAGGTTTGTTCTCTTTTGAGAATTTGTGGTTTTTATTCTACAGTCAAATGCATTTAATCAAGGTTGCATTATATTAAGTCTCATTATCATCATCATTATCATAATAGTGCTGAGAAGAATATGTTTTATATGTTGTTTTAAAAGATGTCACATATTTATATGTACATGACTTGGATTAAAATCATATTTGTATTGACTATGTAAAAAAAATTCACTTGATATTGTTTTGGTATTCTGAGAATAGTAAATTCACTTTTCGTTTGCCTCAGTGCACACCATGATGAAAATGCTTCCTACTCCACCTGCTCATTAATCAGGAAGGCAGTGCAGATGGCGTTCTTTGACAGAGAAGAAAACATGGAGAGCTATCAACTTTTTGCTGCTAATTAATCCTTCGATTCTATGAATGCAATTGCAAACCACATAAATTAGCCTAAAAGTAGAGGAGAAAAGAGTCACATAACTTCATGTAATGCACACAGTGTCCCCTTTTCTAGTGCCAGCTATTGGCAGAAATGAAGTTTATAAATGTGTTTTGCTTGCATATTTAATGTGTCAGATCCCCAGAAATGGCAATTCTTTGATTTATATTCCACAATGATTTTCCAGGAGATATTACCATTTCCAGGTTTATGTTGTCATTCTGCTTACCTACTGTGGTACAACAACCTATAAACAAGGTGGCAGAAGAATAAACTACTAATCTTTACTGTACAAAATATATAATCCCTATGACGAGCAAGGGCTAACAACCTGCATGCCATTTGAGACTTCTTGTACTACTAACAGGCTACTCAGCGGCAGATGCCTGGGGTGGAACAAAACATTCACAGAGTAACAGAGCAGACCTAAGCAATCAAAACTATTGTGGCCAAAGCAGTGATTCACTGGATGGTAATTGCTGGCCATCCACATACTGCCAACACAAGCTGAAATACATCCTCAGACTAGGTTTGTGGCGCTGCATGAACACGAGCATAGCCACTCTGTTGGCTCAGTCCCAGAAACCCTGCAATCACTCAGCATACTCCTCCAAACAAAAAATACTTGATTTTTACATATATGAAACCAAACTGTTTCTACTTCTGTTAAACTTAGCACATGCTCAGTATACCACATTTCTGCCAACATGGTCTACCAACAGGTCAAATCTTGTGCTCAGCGTTTAGCATTTATTTATTTTATCATTAGATATGGTATATAGAAATCCCCTGCCAGAGTTTTCATCTTTTGTTCTCAGACAGCTGAGGTTGTCTGTGTCTGATGCTCATTCGTTGTCTTGTTCAGGATCCTTGTCAGTTAACCAGTGTAGTGTTCCTCTCAGCTGTTGCATGTCATGATGCACTACCCCAGATTTCCACTTTGGATGGTTCCTGGCTATAGGGTGTATCATTAGAGATCTTAAGGTGTTGAGCATTTTGCAGTGGCTTCCTGTGACTTTAGTGTTGTTATTATACGCATGTAAGCCCAGCTTAATAAGGGAGTCCCACTGGGATGGTCTTGGTGGTCCCAGTTGAGTTAGTGTTTGTCCTGGTCTTAAGTCTGTGTCTCATCATCCACTCCTTGTAATCACTGACTTGGAGTTCCTCTTGGACCTCCATGCCTCCCACTCTCACTGCTGCACCTCCCACTCTCTGTCCTTCCCCTCAGAAGACTTTTTGCCCTGCACATCTGCTTAGTGGTAAATAGTTTTTTTTTTTTTTTTCTTGTCTACAGTTTAACTCAACTGGGACCACCAAGACCAACCCAGTGGGACTCCCTTATTAAGCTGGACTGTTGGAATATGCATATAATAACAGCAGTGAAATCACAGGAAGCCACTGCAAAACACTGAACACCTTAAGATCTCTAATGATACGCGATAAAGACAGGAACCATCTAAAGTGGAAATCTGGGGTAGTGCATTATGGCATGCAACAGCTGAGAGGAACACTACACTGGTGAACTGACAAGGACCCTGGACAGGACAACAATTGAACATCAGACACAGACAACCTCAGCTGTCTGTGAACAAAAGATGAAAACTCTATATGTCATATCTAATAAATGATGAAATCCATGAGCAATCTAATGTTGAGGTTACAGAGGGCTTACACAATAACTAATGAGGTTACAGTAGTATTCATTGTTCTTTCCTTAACTTTTGAACATTTTGGACTTAAATTTCATAAATGTCAGCACAGGTCCACACAAGTACACACATAACTCCACTTTGTACAGCTATTAAATTGCCAACCCCCCTCATAGATTTATCCTGACAAATCCCTCCAAACTCTCCAGAGCCCTGCAAGTTAGTCCCTGGTGTGCAATATTTGTTGTGTGAATGTTTGTGTGACTGCCCCACATTTACATCTTTTATGACAGACATCACCAGCCAGATTAGCCAGTTGCCAAGACTACACATTGGTCAGGGCAAAGTAAAGAGCAGTACACATTGCTAAACCTCACTTAATTCTTGTTTTGTCACAATCCTTTGGGGACAAATACAGTGGGAGTTTATTCAATTTAAGGAAGACAAATGATACATAAGAAACAAATATTATTCTGGCAAACACAACCGCAAACCCATGACAAATTTTGGACTGGTGAAAAGTATTTCTCTTCTAATCTTTCCCTGTCAAACACCAAAATCCACGATTCACTTCTGGTTTGTGAATACTGAAGTCTGGTTCCCAAATGGCAGTTGTGATGATTGAATAAGAATTTAAATCTTTGATTGAAAACATTTCTCATTCAGTAGCCACAAGGACTTCCACTGCCAGCATATGAAATTAATGACTTTGGCAATTCTGAATCTGTTATTTGATCTGGCTTTTCCCAGCAGATGATGCTGCACTATGCCTGTGCTTTCAAATACACCACTGCAGGCATGGCCCATTAGAAAGGTCTGGGTACGCAATCTGGTGCATGAGCCTGGATGTTAATTCCAAAGCACAGCTGAGCAAATACTGCTACCTTTTAGGCCAGAAGAAAAGTCAATTTAATTGGTACAACAATCATAAATAAAATGGATAGCAAATAAATATGGACAGCAAATTACCTGTGTGAATGTAAATTGAGTTCTCTGATGCAGCAGGTACTGAGATTGAAAATATTCTGTCTATGCTCAGTATTGTGCAGAATATTTGTGATGTTTCAAAACAGAATGAGGCTTGTCCACAGACTCTTATTCAGGTCATATTTTGTTATACTGGTCTCAACTGCACATGTATCAGTATCAATCTGTGTCCTCCATACACAGGAATCCCTGTATGGCGACCAAAGGATTAAGGCATGGACAAATGTAACATGACTTACTGTAGGTATGAATCTATTTCAGGACTATCACTGATCATCTTTCAGTGTTTCTCTGTTCACAATATGTGTCTGTGCAAATGTCAATTATAATAATCACTGTAGCACTGATAGCCCCATTTGGTACTGTCTCATCCACTGCATAGAAGACAGCTATTTCAACTTTATTTTGAAGTGTAAAACGGGCTCAGTGCCGTCCCCTCTGGCCAATGGGGAGAAAACTACCCACTAATGTGGCTCTCACCAACTCCAGTAACCGTAGTTTGCTGTTGGTGTTTTCTTCTCTCCAGCCTCAGGGGAAAGTAATGAGCCCATTACTGCTTTGCAGACCAGAATGAGGTGAACTCACTTGCACTCTAAACCTTACTCGGATAGACCGCACATAGGCCAGACTTCACGTGGAGAGTTTTCAAACAGCATGTTTTGGTTATGTGAGATGCAACTCACCCACTCAATTTTCATCTGACAGCATGTTGTGGCATACCTTACATTTACTGAAAATACATTTTATGTGGGAAGTGAGTACTATAGATGTCATGCATCTACAACAACCACAAAGAAAACATATAGCTAGAGAGTCTTGGTTTTTCTTATTTTATAACTACATTGTTAATGTGATTTAAAGACTCTCATACATTCATTTACCAACACCTCTAGTCCGTTATTTAACATTCATATCAAACTGTGAGCAAACATGAAAATTACTAGACATCAACTGCAATTTCAGAATTAAATACATATCACAAAACTTAAAATACTTTGCTAGGAATTAACTAATATCAGTGACAGGCATGTTAAACATGAGTAGAAAGTATTTTATCAGTACTCACCCTTTCGTGGAATCTAAAGTTGTTTTTGAGCAGCTGTGCCCTCGGTCCATCCGTGTCCAATCAGTGTAGTTGAGAAACATGTCGTAAAGCTTTGCCCGTGTACTTGTGTGTCAGGCAGGCTCCTCGGGCACGCGGCAGCGGCAAGTGCGGAGCACGTTTTCTGGGGCAGTGTGTGTGGCGCCGTATCCAAAGCACGCTATCCAGAAACCCACAAACACAAATAAAACCTCTTTATTTAATAATTATAAACACCGACATATATGCAGTTTTCATTTAATGGTCATACTCACTCAGAAATGCGGAGTTTTCCACACACACTTTATAATTTGCCCTTCCGGCTAGCTAACTAGCAATAGTCCCAGTTGTGGCGTTCATGACAATTACATGCTCCAAATAATGCCCACTTTCCGGTTTTACAAAGTTACACAACAATGCAAGCTTTCTGGCTTTTAACTCCGTTAATAAACTGCCGCTGAACAAACTTAAACGAACTATACTTATGCTTAGGTCCGTTTTTCGTCCCTCTCCCTCCATTGGTCCACTTTACCCCACCCCATCCGGGAAGTCCACCGTTACCGAATGCCACCTGGCGAACCGATATATAGAGAGTGGCAGGTTCACGGACTGCTCTAAACCAAGGACATTTCATTCGCTTCACAAAACAACTGATTTTGACCAATTAAAAGTGAAATTATTCCACACAAGACAATATTGATATGTATATCAAATAAAACAATAATTTAAACAAAATGAAAGCAGGCTCCTATAAAGAGAAAAGGCTTCAAGGGTTGATCCAGCAAATGCACCACATTATTCTATATCATTGATACTGAGGGGCACCACAAGGAGAGGTATATTGGCTACACTTGTAGTTGAAATGTACTTTATTTTACACATGTATTACTTCCTGGAGCTGTGGCAGACTACATGCTTGTAATAATCAACTGTTGTAAAATGGTGTGCTTGTGTGAGAATTCTCCAATGGACAGCATTACGCACTAAACTTTACCTAAAATTCTCTGTGCCTCTCATGTTTTGACAAAGTAGATGATGAGATAACATATTTATCTCACAGTGGATAAATGCCTTTGCGAATGTGGTTTTATATTGAACTAAATAACAATAAATTAAAAACATATACACAAAACTCATCAACACTGGTCAGTAATTATGTTTCATGTAGCCTATCAATTTGACCAGGAGATTGGATATTTTAAAAGCTGTAGCTGTATGTAAAAACAATCAAGATTGACTGATGGACAAACTGAGCTGATTTACAGATTGTATCTCATTTCCATTTCTAATGTGTTTATCTTGCTACATGCTACAAAGTTATTAAACAAACAGAAATGATGCATAATCAAAATACAATTAATAACCTGTTGAGCTAGGCAAACAAGAATTAATCTACAATCTGTTGTCAACAACAGAATTTAAACAGACACACATTCTCTCTCTCTCTCACACACAACAAAACATCTGTACATTATCACTCGCTCATAGCATTTAAAATCTGTGAACTGCCTCTCAAAAATGTACAAAAGTATGATGAGATGGGTTTGAGCGAGAGTGGATGGAGTAATCAATCCGTTTTGGCATGTGTCAGGTAAGACATGAGTATTGCCAGTATGTTAAGCCAACAATATCCAGCAAATTATTGTCACTGTATTTTGGCAGTCTGTGCCACTGAGTTAGAAAAGTAAACATCTAGAGACCACACACATCAAACTTGAACATTAAATACTGCACAGTCGCTGAAGATTTGTACTCCTCTTGGTAGCTTACTCACCCTCAGTGTTTATCTCAAAAAAAAAAATCGTAGCCCTCATACATGAGGTTGACCCCAAAAAAAGCGACCACAGCCATGTGCTAAAAAATTGTTACTGAAATGCTATGATAAGACACATATCTTTCTTGGCCTTCCAGGTATCTGTCTGCCCAAATGTGAGCATTTTTGCTCATATTGAGATTCTTTCTCCACAATAGTAGTCTACGAGAGAAATTTCAAGCAGCTCAATGATGAAGTCATTCAGTCAAGAAAACTGTTTACATGTGCGTGTATCAACAAAAACACATACACTGACAATCACTGCAGCTTTCTGTGAGACACAGCCTTATATTTTTCAAACAAAGACCTCCATTACAGTCAAACAACTGTGGCAACTTGTTGTGTTGTGAACATATAGCTATGTGGTAAAAAGGATTGGTAGTGATGTCAGAGCTGATGTGCACAAAATGTGAAAATGTGTGAAACAATTTGGTGTTGTATTATTTAATAGGAGCCATCAGAATTATTGCTGCTTCTATACTAACTGCTGTTCACTCTTCATAATTATCCAACTTTGTAAATCAGCAGGTGTGTACAGTTAAATATACATTTAAGGTGCATCTAAAATTCTGATTGGTGAAAAGATCCATAACAACAAAGCAGTTTGTGAAGTTGTGCACATAACTGCATATCAGAATCAAGTGTATTGTATTCTTTATGTTTTCTGCACATCCTTTGAGAGACCAAGAACTTTCATTTACAGGTTCTCATTCACAGGCACAATCTTAGAGTCATTGCCTTACCTTGGCAACTGAAGAAAAAGTGGGGGGAATTACATAGCTGTTCATGGCATTCCTCTGATCAATGTGATGCCTGTTTCCTGCTGAGAGTTGGTATTGGGCAGGTGGTACAGCAACAGATATAGAGAAGCTGAGAAGAAAGAAAGGGAGAGAGACAAAAGACAGAACAAAGAGCCAGGGGATGCTGGAAAAGGTAAAAGTATGAAATGTGAGAGGGGATGGAGCGGGAAGAGGATTAGGGGCAAAGAGAAGAATTACAGAGAGAATTGTCAATAATGGAGCCAGCATATGCAGATTTCTTCACTCTGTGACTGTTGTGTCCTGTATCCTGTGTGTTTTCTGCATTCTGGATTCACTGAACAGTGATCAGCCTCCTAGTCTCTTGAAAAAAAAAATTTTCAATGATCAGCTAAAACAGTTATATGGCAGTATGTGCTGATTGATGCATGCATTTATCTAAGATTGTGAATATGTTAGCATTAGATGTAAAACAAAACTATGTGTAGACCATCTTCAGGGATTCTGTCAGCTGTATGAACGCAACACAGGTCCCCTCAATATGTTGCTGACTCTCCCCACCCTCCTCCTGAAGAGGAAAAATGAAAAGAAACGAAGAGAAACTTGAAAATTAAATGAAATAAGGATTTAAATGCAGTGAAGTGTGAGGGAGCTAACTATTTCTTGTCTACACCCCTATGTTTGTCTGGAGCTAAAATGATTTTAGTGTTAAAATAAGGATTTAAAAAGGAAAACTATGACAGGATCAAATGAGCCGCGTATAATTATGCATAGTTCATCATTAGAGGCAGAAAGAGTAGCTACGTTTTAGTTAGGTCCACATGCTTCCATTTGCAGCATTAGCCAGCCCTCTAACAGAGCTATCACCTTTAAACCTAAGAACCCTTCATTATTAAACTATTAGTGAGCCCAGTCTACTAATGAGAACAAAGCAGGACCTCCTATTGAAACTTTATTTAGAAACAAACATGAAACAGTCCAGTCAGTGCATTAAAACTATGAACATTTCATGTCATGAGCTTGAATGTCCTCTAAGTTCTGACAGAATTTTCTGTTGTATGTGATTTACTGGCATATCTGTTTAGAACCAAGACGTTTATTTGCATGTTTACATAAAATAATGTTGGTACTTTAAAAACAATGGGGGACAGCTTCCAAATATGTGACACTGCTGTTCTTGTATTGTTATTGATGTGTGATTGACAGGCTATTAATTGGCTTATTAAATCTAATAGAGTTGCAATTTGCTGACCTCATTGTTGAGAGGTGTAAGGAATATTAGGACAGCCTTCAATTTGGTTGGCTCCTTCGTCATGAAAATACTAAACAACTTATTCCAAGTGACAATGGAAGAGGATATGTGGAGTGTTAATTTCAGTAAGCACTTAATATAAAACCAACTGGGCTTGGTAAACAAGGAGCTTTATTGGAATTAATCTCAGCAACATGTCGGTTCACCACATCTTTTGTGAAGCGATACCATTTTTTTTACTGTTACTGGTCAACTAATAGACACCATACAGTATTTTACTGAAAAAGCTGCAGCCTGGGCAGATGTGTGACGTTGGCATCATTAAGTAAATGTGTCTGCCTCTGTCTCACACACACACTACAAAATCAAGGCCTTGTTTTACCATTTGTTGGTGTAATATCTTGGAAAGCTCTCAATCAATAATTAGATGGAGACCAAACACAGGCTGGCAGTTTTATTGTGGCAATTACTCACGTACACTCAGAGTGAAAGCACCTGTGCTCTGATTTGGCTACCTTACCCAGGGCTGCTGTAGGAGCAATTATCCTACCATTCTACAGTTGGGTTGTTGTATTGAATGTATTTGATGCATGTAACAAAAAGCTAGTGCCATTTCTCATGTACATTTGTGAGCCTTTATCCATGTCTAAGTAATCAAACACACCAAGCAGTTATCTGTTTGGTTGAGTGTGGTCAGGCTGCGCTGCAGTAATTCAGCTTCTCCAGACTGTTCAGGTCTACATGATGTCATGGGATGATGTATAAATAGCATGCCACTTTAATGGACATTTCAGATGTCTATATCTATGCATTTTAAACTTTATATTTATTTATATCTTTCTATCACTGAATAGACTTAACAATGTAAAACTTTTTTATTCAGATTCTTGAATAGATTTTTAATGTTTAACAGATATGCATGAATATCAGAATTTTATACTTGAGTGGCTACACATCAGCACAGTACTGCTTGAAGGAAGGACATAGGTCACAAAACTACTGGCTGCCTTTTCTCAAGAGAGACAGAGAGACAAATGAGATGGAGACATATCCATGGCCATAACAGGATCTACCCCCAGAGGCAGTAAGTAGGTAGGTAAGTTCTCAACATTTCATGGGGTTGCGCAGACCAGTGCTGGTTGAAGCTGATCTTAAATGGACTGATAAACTTGGTTTGCAAGACTTTACGCTCAAATGAAAAGTCTGTAACAAACAGCTAATGTTTCTGCCCACGTCTAAAGTATGGAATCAGATTTCTGGTTGAAAAAAACAGATAAGATGAGATGGTCCTGCACAATGATGTTCATGTTCATCACAAAACAAAAGGAGAGGTCAGGGTAGACCAGGATGTGGGTGTGAAATGTTGTTTTAACTCCTGGTCAGTGTCAGGAGTCCAAGAAAACAGAGAAGGGCTTGAGTTAAGGTGGTAAGATGAGCTGTCCGTGAGTTGAAGTCAGGAGAAAATGGCAATTAACACTGACAAATCCCCAGAAACACTGAAGCTGCCCAGATGAGGCCCTTCTGTCACCAGTTTGACCTTGGCTGAATCCATCTATACGTGTCCATTTGAAAAACCCAAGAGGGAGATGGTGAACTTATGGTAGTCACACCTGCTGACCTTGACAAACAGCTGGTTCTCTAACAGTCACCGGAGGACATGATAGACATGGTATATTATGAATATATCATGAAAACAAAGCAGTTTGTCCCTCGAGACATTCAGCAGACATGTCCTTTTTGTCTGCCCTACTCATATATGGTGTTCCTCAGGGGTAGATTTTAAGTCTACTGCCATTTCCTGTGTACATGCTGATGCCATATCCCCCAACAGGGGGGGACTCAGTCAATATTCCTGTCTCTGTTCTGGTAACTGAGGGACTGGAATGATGTAGTCCTACTTGTGCCAGTTGAAAGCTATATCAAGAATGAACTCTATAAACACAATGGACCTTGAAAAAGTGTTCAGTGCTTTCTTCTCCTCTCAGCTACTCTACTACAATGCTGTTTGCTCAGGTCTTAATCAGAAGTCAGCTCCCCACCTTCAACCTATGGAGCTTCAATTTTTAAAAAAAGTAGTTCTAGAATAAGACCATTTTGCTTCTTTTCCTTGTATGCGTGTGAGTTTAAGAATTGATTTTAAGATCTTAGTACTAACCTTTATGGAGAGGCTCCCAGTGACATTTTAGATACCTTGATCCCCAATGAAATGCAACACAGACCCTTAAGATCCATTGGGTGTCCTGGCTATTCCTGCATCTCACTTTATTACAGTCCAGGACCTTTAGCAGTGGAGCGCTTCCTGACAATCACAAGCTTGCCAAATCAGTACAGTCTTTCAAATCACCTCTTTAAATTCACTTTTATGAGAAGGCATTCTCCTATTTCTCTTTTCTAATCTTTCTTAGCTTTTTTTTGTACTTTGCTAATTTTGTTAAAATTATCAGTCCTCACTATTGCAGCCATGCATTTCAACTTCAAAGTACTGGTACTTTAGTACAATGAAAACCATAGATCCTGCATGTACGTAAGTAAGTATGTAGATGAGATGTACATCCAGAGCACTGACCCCCAGGGAAGTGTCAAAGGGTAGTGAGGAGACACTGACAAACAAGAGGCAAGTCTATAAAACATTCATCTGCAACAGAGTCCATGAGGCCTAGGAGAGATTAAACTGATTGTTCAAGGATACACATACGCCTGAGTGTGAATAGATGAAGAATTAGGGGAATTGGTTTGGCTCACCAGCACCCCTTTGTTTACTGATGAGCTCTGGGCAGGTTGATCTGAAGAGCGCAGATTACATGCTAGATGCAACGCATTGTTTAATTCTCAAGTGTTACAAGTGTTACCTATTGTATAGGCCCATTGAGAGTAAGACTGAAGCTGGCTAATGGAAGCCCTTACTGAAGAAAGAAAGAAGAGGCAACAAGGACCTAAGATCCAGGGAATGCTGGGTGATCGAGGCTGACATTTTCATCCTGTCCAGCCCTGATTCTTTTTCCTGCCCAGTCCCAGTCTCATGACTTATCTTGTCTCCAATCCCATCTAGTCCTGATCCCATCACCTTTACTGTTGATACTGCTTCATGCCCCAGTAATTATTTCCCCTGTTTAATATTACAGAGCCTCTGCCTGAAGAACCTGAGTAGATGTCAGTATTATTGGCAGTGGGTTTAATGATAAAATAATGATGAGCCTTCTGCACCATCTCTTGCTCACCTGAAGCAGTATGAATGATTCTTGTTTGGGTTTATTTTTAATTTATGTTGAGCAACTTGTCATTTTTTATAACCCTATATGAAAAATGCTAGCAACTATACAAAACGACTGTCATTTGATAATTTACTTACAACATGAATTCTGAAATGAAAACTCTTATCTATTCCAGAGGATTTTTGGTGGTTCAGAGTCTCTCCAGGTTCTCCTGGCTGCATCACTGGATGTCTTTTCTCTGTTCACAAAAATGATTGTCCATCCCGGCAGCCAAGGAGATGAGAATGCCAAGGTGTTCTGCAAGCTGCTGTGAGGCTAGCTCATCCTCCTGGTGTTTGACGGCCCTTGTGGAAAGTGGAGCTAAGAGTCTATTTATTTCAATCTCTCCTAAGTGCACAAACAGTTGCTCTTTGTGCACTCTCCTCAGTGACCACAGACCAAATTGTCGTAAAAGATGTTTTACATGGCATTTCATAACACATGCTGATGGCATCCAGTTGGTGGAGGAATGTGAATAGTTTTTGCTGGATCCATAGCTAGCTTGACTGCACTGCTTTGATGAATAACATTATCAATAAATTATATGTTCTTAGTTCTATAATGAACTAAAAAATTAAGTAGAGCTTATAAGAACTTTGTATAAAGGTAGTTGTGCATACATCCCATTCTATATTTAGTCTGGGTGTTGTCAGATCCAATGAAATTCAAGCATGAAAGCTTGATGAAAATCAAGCAGGGTTGAAATTGTGCCTAATTTAGTGCAGTTAAATTTGTTGTAATCCAGTCAATACTCTCTCAATTTAACTTTTAACTAATCTAACTACTAACTACTACTAATCTAACCTTTTTTACTGGGACATTGAAAAATCCAACATCAAACCATACTCGTTTAGAGCTTTATTTTTTGCAGCTATCAAGGCAGCTTTAACTATGTCGAATATTAGCCTATTCAGATAATCAAGTTTTGATGCAACGTAATGGGAAACATTCACACTCATGCTCATTTGCAATTAAGATTTACCAGTTAACCTAAGTGTCATGACTGGGATGAAACCAGAGAACATCAATGTAACCCTCACAGACATGAGGCAAACATACAAATTCCACATAGACAGGATCTTGCCGGCTTGCAGATTTAAACACAAGACTTTCTTGCTGTGAGGTGACAAGGTTAACTACCCTTAACATTACATCCCTAAAATTTTTCTTTAAAATTGAGGATTTGTATCACCCTCTGTCTGTTACTGCTGAACACTGTACTATACTGTGGCACCAGTAATGCCTTGAAGACAAACTATGAATGACATTAATTATATAGCAAAGCTATATTATACCTATGAATGAATATTAATAACGTCTGGCTGTATTATATGGGCAGATTAAAGTCTCCACTCTCTGAAGGATAAATCTGGGTAACTTAAGCATATAACATGTCTTTATCACATTGTCGGCAGCCAACAGCCTATGTCTCAGGTTTCCGCTCTGAGTTATGACCTCATCATCTCGTTTGTACAAAAGGGAAAAATTAAATTAGTTAGAGTAATGAACCTAGGTGCTTTTCATAAGAAATTTCTCCACTCATTGTTCCCCAAGTCGTTTAAGAGACTAATCTGCCGCATATACCCCCATCTCACTTAAATCCTGGCCCTCCGAAAGAGCTGTCAGGGGTCTGCCTTTTCAAACATGACTCCCCATGGGGGTCCTAGATCAAAGATGAAAGTGTGCTGAACAATCTGGGGAGACTGGGGTGGAGGGCTGGCATGAAGGGAGTTAGGAGTGCGATTCATCAAATTAACAAATTTGCTTTCCTTTTCCCAGTAGGCAATGGAGTAAATTCTCAGGTACTTAAATCAGTGTTGCGCTGACAAGGAAGGAGAGGGGGAGGAGTCAGAAGGTAGGGGGACGGTCTGAGTAAGACAGTGATGTGAGCATGAACGAATGTGTAATTAATGACACTCTTACTCCTAATTAAAACCTCTTAGCTTTCTCCTCACAAGGTTGCAGCAGCTGGTATAGACAAGGCCCTCACTGTGAGACGAGAGACATAAATTTCATGACAGTATCGCAAGGCAGCACCTGCTTATGCCTACACCTGTCACTGCTGGAATCATACCTCATTCTGTCAATGAATTAACATCCTCCTGGGCTAAGAGAGAGAAAAAAAGAGTAGATTCTCTCATCCCAGAATGAAAATCCCAGGTGGCTTGAAGGTGGTACTATGTATCCATTTTCAAAATTAAATATATCGTTGTTTGGCTCAGCTAGGCAGACACCTGCCTCCTCTAGTAAAAAAGGCATAACCCAGATCTGAGAGATTTCCCCTAGGAACAACATCACAGTATTGCCTTGTAACTATAACTTAATATCATGTCAACATCTCCTGAGGATGATACAGCTAGTCAAGCCACAGAGAGAGGGAAAACAAGAGTGAGTCAAATGCTCGGAGAAACAGATGGAGGCCAGGAGCAGGTGGAAGAAAAAAGAGAGGAGCAGCATAAGGGAACAGTGTGAAGGAGAAAGAGGAAACCCAGCGCACAAAAAGAAAGATAACACATGCCCCCAGATAATAAAGGTAACATGGGAACAATAAAAGGCTATCAAACCATTTAAAAAAACAAAAGGAAACAGCATGGGAGTGCCATTTAGTATGAAATTTTAATGTTAGTTCAATAAATGATTCTGTTGTCTTTTACAGAAGTGTCTTTAACCGGGGCAGACTACACGAACACGTCCTGCGGGACATGCTGAGATGCACTTCTTGCATGCTATCTCACTAATACTCTTGCTGTGGTATCCATTCTTTCAGCTCTGTATCCATCCTCTTAACCTCTTACACAAGACCTGTCAGCCTATTAGCTTTCACGGTTCTCTCTCCTTTATTAATATTACTTTAGCTGCTTTACTTCTGTTTCAAACACAACTAGCCTCAGCAGCTTCTCCACTCAATAGCTGACATTCCTTTTCCATAGAGATGCTTATTGATAATTGCTGATGTTATATTGATGTTTTAATATTGTTGCTGTGGTTGACCGATGATTAGATCTGTTGTTCGCATTAATGGTGCACCTGCGGTGATTCTGCTGAATAGAAAACTTTAGGTGATTGGGTGTGTGTGTGTGTGTGAGCTGTTGGGTGGTTGGCAGGTAGGTGAGGGGGAGGCATCTGACAGCTGTTGAACACATGACTCAGAAGCGTCACCTGCTCTGCTGTTTAGACCCATTTATCTTGGTTCTAATTGGTTTCTTAGAGATCACTCCAGCCTTAAATGACGTGATGCTTTAAAGAAAGAAAGACCTGATAATGGAGAATATTGCTCTGTTTCATCCATGAGACATGTTGCAGTTAAAAATTGTGGAAAATTGATTCAAGCAGTAAAACAACTTGTCATCTTTGTGCTCCCTGATAGCATGATGAATTGCCACTGTGGACACCTCGATCACCTAAGCTGTCTCGGTAAGCCACACTTGATCACTGTCAGAGAGGCTCAAGATGGTCAGTGATTGCTGTATAGGCAAGGGACTTGACCACCTCCCATTCTCCCTCTCTGTCTGTCTTTCTCTCACTCATACAAACACACTCTCATTTGTGTCACTCTGGCAGTCTGGCAGACCTGAGATGAAAATAGTCTTGAAAATAATCCTTTAGAGTACAGCAAATGTGGGAAACAAATACGCTAAGAAAATGTTGTGAGAATCCATGTGGAAAAAAGTCATTTTTGAGGTTCAGTAGCTGTAAAGTGTGGACAGTTCACTGTGTACAAGTGTTACATGTAAAGTGGTTTCTGGATACTGACAAATAAAACCACAGGTAACAAGTTTTTGCACTATTAATTATCACAAAATGCCCTCCTATGTTCCGGGTCATTACATGATTACTAATTTAGTCTTCTGTGTACAACCTTTAGGCTTTGTAAAAGTAATGACCACACTGTCACTGACTGTGTAAATGTGATAAAATACCTTCCACTTATTAGTACACACACACAGGCTGATTTTGTTGGAGCTACATTTCAATCTGCATCAAGCAAAATCCTCTGTGCCATAAGGTTTATTTTCACTTTGCCTTTTCATCTTAAATGTAACAACTATCAAAACAAATACTTTCTTGCTCTTTCACATTGATGTAGATATTTTGGCCATTTCATTTTGGATACTGGTGAAGCTCTGTTCTTCATACCTGGATTCACTATTGCCTCTTGCTTTATTTACATTTATATTGGTCGACTATAATAGCATTTTCTGAGATAACATTAACAATTCTGGATAACTGGATTCACATTTATCCCTTCATTTTTACTATCACCAAGATGAGTGTTTAAGTGCAAGCAACACACCATAGACCACATAAATGTTGTAACAATATTATGTTGCAGTATACTGTATGTAATGCATACGTCTCCTGCTTACCTGAAGGAAGATTTGAAAGGATCTCTGCTGTGTGTCACTGTGACTGATGCTTAACATGACAGATATGATACGTAGGTCTATACTGTATATTTGTACATGTTGAAAATGTTATCAATTAAAACAAACAAGTCATCAGACTGACATTGCATTGCTCCATAACTGCCTGGAACACTTGACCTGTAAATGGGATGTAGTGTGGAGTGAACTACAATAAATTTCACAAAACTTCACCATATCTGCATTAAATGTCATCCCATTATTGATCCCCTGCATTTACTGGATATATTTTCTGTTCTTCTGGCCCAATTCATTTTTCATTTTAAAAAATTATAAGACTTTTATTAGGGGCACTTTACATAATATAATGTATTGGCTTAATCATATTATGTAAGACTGAATTAAAAGAACTGTGAACTCTGACTTTTGTGTCATTTTGCATCTACAATTGAGAACAGTACAATGCAATGTATTAGTCATTGACTGGCAGTCCCCTATTATACTGCACTTAATGGATGACTTGTACTTAAACGTTCCAGATCAGATCATCATCATTTTTATAACAGCATAAATGTGATAAATCTCTTTATATTAGGTATTACATCTACAGAGACAGCAATGTTGGTAAAAATTATTTCCTATGATATTTTTCTCAAGTATTTAATTGTGTTGAATAGATTCGCTGCACTATCTTTGAAGGGGTAAACGTAGTGGTGAAATGTTGACATAAGCTTTGATGCCACTGAGAAATAACCCAGTTACAACAGTTCCCACACATCACTGTTATACGTTGACAGAAATATCGGATGAAAAACAGATATGCAGAAACGTGAACAATCTGATTTTTGCATTAACACCTGAGATTCTATTTTTGTCAATCCGTGATGGAATACTATGAAGAGCAATCAAATGTGCACGTTTTCGGTCACTTTGTGGCAAGAGGCAGAGGTAGGCCGTACCAGCATGTTCTCACAACAGGTGCCATCATTTGAATCATGAAACTCAAACTCACCTCTTTTGTTCTCCTTTAAAGGCTGTGAACTCAGCAACACCAAGCTCTGACAAGATCATGATGAAAGGAAACAATGTGGAGCAATGACACCACAAAACTTTTCAGTACAAAGAAAATGATGTGCTTTTTGTTGGAAGAGTAACATTGTCATGAGAATGTGCAGCACCACGGATAAGCCACCCCGGGGAGAGGCTAAATCCTGGGGACACAGGGACACATCCTCAAGTTACACTGTATAACCTCCAATAAGATATACACCAGAAATTATGTATTTTATGTATTAAAACAGAAAAATAACGACACCACAATCAGCAAGTATTGAATTTGAGGGGATACTTGGAGCCACTGCTACATGCACCCGGTATTCCAGCATTTAAACAGCATGTGTACTTCATACTACAACGTAAAGATTTCCACCTGAGATCATTGTGTTTTTTGTTGTTGTTGTTGGTTTTTTTGTTTTTTTTTGTGAGGTCATCTCACATGCACTCATGCCTTATTCACTGTCCAGTGTATCCATTTTGTACTGACATAACACAAGAATACTGCATACTAAACACCAACATCAAATACATTATGACTTAAAAAATGTGAATAATGCATAACATTAAAATTCACACAAGAGCAAATATAATCCTTGACAATATTCATTGAATACTTGGAATATAGTTTTATGCATCCTCTGTCTTCTCTCTTGCCGTTTTAACACCTCTTACACACCGGTAGCTCCATCTCACATACAAATCAGTTGAATTTTTAAAGAAACATCAAAGGAGACGGATCTACCAGGGCATGCAGAGGTTGCCAAGAAATCATTTTAAAGTGCTGAGTTCAACAGATGCCCCGCGCATCCGGCCTTTGCACAGGAGTCCGACTGCTGAGGTATGCTGTCTTCCTAATCATCATTTCCAGAGAATTGCACAATGGTCTTTTTTTCCTATCATTTAATTCCAAGGACATCTGGCTCACTGTCCAGGGATGTCACAAGAAAATTTGGACTTGTATCTATCATGTTTGTTTTTTTTCAATTTTCCAATTTTTAATTTATTCATACAGGAATAATTAATTCTCAGGTTTGGTGCTGTGTGTTGAGTTTGCTAAATACATATACACATATACCCACTCTGATACTGACTGTAACTTGCTGTGGTCAGTTCACATCAGCCTCACCAGATGTTTACAGATGTGTCACCTCAGATCAGCCCATCTGATCCAGCATCAAGCTCACGTACAATAATTCCACACAGGTGTATACATACATAACACAAAACAAAGCAAAATCACTTTATAACACACATAATTTTGAAAAGAAAAACCATTATACATGTACATATACATATCCCAAATATTTAGAATTCTCAAATATTCAGATCCCCATAGCTATGATACTGTCAACTTTCTCTTGTCAGTTAAAGAAGTCCCTTTGTCCTTAAAATTTATCTGCTCCTTAAAGTTGCCTTGACCTACTTCCTGTCTTATGAGTGCTGACAGGTGTTGTACACCAGTGAGGCACAATGACAGGACCTGTTTACTTGTGTCTCATTCACAGAGAGCATCTGTTCAAATATCCTGTTGGAAGGAGAACCAGGAGACCTGCAGAGTCTGATGTAATGCGGTTCAAAATGTTGTGGGTTCTACTTAAAATTCTGTGTGGGACGAAATATTAAGTAAGCCCAGGATCAGTATTTACAGTGATAATTCTGTTCATCATTTTTCTCAAAGTGAAAACATGAAGTGAAATAGAAAAACGACTGTGAAAACCAAATGATCTCTGTTTTTAATTCCACCCTGTACTGTCTGTTAAGAGGAATGCCAAAGAATGTCTTGTGTTGTTTATTTTGTTTGGGATGAACACCCATACATCCAAATGGAGAAGCAATGATGTAAAGACAAGTTAAAACACAGGCAGCAGAGTTAAATCTTGCAACAGATACTTTTCTGAGGGTTTCTTTCCTTACTCTTGGACAGGCTGATGAAAATTAAGTGCAGCGGGCCACTCTCTTGCAATGTTCACTGGTGGACAGATGGGTAGCACCTTGACAAACAAAGAAAAACAGACAGACTGTGTCGCTTCACACAGAAGCAGAGTGGTGACAGGCTATCTCCATGCATATTGATGCCAGTCAGCCACACTGGCCTAGGTTTGATTGAATAGTCACACAATGGGAAAAGGCAGGCTACTTTTCATGTTCGTCCATCAATCAGTGCAGCAGACTGCTGCTCTCTCAGCTTTGTTTGAGTGTCAATTAGCTGACGTGGTTTGGGTTGCAAGATGAATTTCAGCGGGTTCTGTTTTTCATAAGGCAGACGGCACATAACGTACAGCTGTGGGACCAATCAACCCCTTCAAACACCAGCCGAACAGATTAATGGTCGGAAAAGGTTGAGTGGTTTACTTTTTTTTTAAAAATAATTAGCTATTGTGCAATGAAGTGGAAAGTTTTCTTCAGCTTCACTGTAAATCTTACCAATTTTACCAAGTGAGAATCATTCTGTTTCTCTTCAAGTAGGTCATTCAGACCACCTTCAGCTGTATTTTCACAAAACAAATATTACCTGTGCATATGTCAGCATAAACATCATTAAGTCTGTACAAGAAGAGTAATTATTAAAGTACTTATGCTATTAAAGTATAAGATTTATACAATAGACTTCAATAGAATTTTGAAAGTTTTCATTTTCAATGACAGGCTCAGTCAGTCTTTCAATGAAAATGAATAAAATTGAAAACAATATGTATCATACCAAAATAATGGAAGCAGTGCCTGAGAAACATAATTAGAACTAAAAAATTGAACCTTAAACTGCAATGTCCCATTACGCTAAGAGCTAAAATTCTTAAGCCCCAAAACACAGAGCCAAGATTCAACAGGATTCATCAGAATCAGACCACCACTGACTTAAGACATCATGTGACTCTACATCTCAGTCTCAGATGAACAGACAGCCAGCCAAATCCATAAAGCCCCCCTTTACCTAAAGTGTTTTAGGGCCATTTGCAAAATGAAAATAAAGACTTTTGTTTGCCTAAAAGGGTCAACAACATTTTTCTGCTTGTTTGACTTCCACCAGTATCACTTTGCTACATGGTCCATTGCTTTGCCTTCTTCAATTTGTCTTGAAGTAATAATACAGCACCTTGAAATCTCATCAAGCAGTCAGTAACCTAAAGCTTTGCACCTCTGGCAGGATGTGCTCAATATTTTGCATTCTTTAGGCTGCTTTGAGTCTAGCTGTGAGCCACATAAAACAATAACTGCATCAGTTTTCTGCTTTGCAAACAACTTGCATTGTTCATGCAGTACATTCCAGCCTAGAAGGCTTACTTGTTTGTAATGTCCATTTCAGATATTAAACAGCATTTAGGAGAATACAACAAAATGTTTACAGAATTGTTACACTGGATTATCCAACACAGGCTGTTATTTTGAAGAATTTCAGTGAATCATTTTAAACTGCTCTTTCTCAGAATAGATGACCAGTTAACTATCAGCCAGCACCAACCATTAGCACATGTTTGAAGTGTAACTTGTAACTTGTTTCATCAAAGCAATATGGAGCTCCCATCACAATTCATTAACCAAGATAAATGACAAGATTTGTCACTTGGACATCTATAACTAATTTACAGTCTCTAATTCAGCTGATTTGCATGTCTGTGGCATGTGGGAGGAAGTGGAGGAGCAGGGAAAAAAGACTCAGACAGACACACACAGAGGAAGAATGTGATAAGTAACAAAAAGGCCTGTACTGACTTGGGGCTGCTCACTCCCTCAGTCTTTGTACTGCTGATAGGCTAATTCTCCTGGCTAATTAGACCATAATAGGAAAGAGAAGTCTTTAACTTCAGATTAGTTGAAATAAAGCTTTGATTAGGTAGTTTAGCATTTTAATTACCCCTTACATTACATCATTTACAAGGACCAACCTAGCTCTACCGTATTCCTTGTGCCACTATGTGTCTGGTAGCCATGCTGGGTTGTGGCTTTGTTCATACAGCAAATCCATACTGTTGCTGCTGATTTCATATACATGATTGTTTTGAAATCCCATATTCCAAATATATAATCTTACATGACAATGATTTTGTGATTTTAAACTTTAAAGTTGTGGACACTTTAAATAAGCTGCAGTACGTTGCGACATCCATTTCCTTTCTGTGCTTATGTTAATCCATCCAGATTCATGTTAATATGTTGTAGATATGAAACAAACTTAATTAAAGTTAATTGTAATGGACAATAAAAGTAATAAGCACAGGAGAATAAGATATAATAAATATAGTTGACTGGTTATAGTTAAATAGGCAATAAAGTCAGTGAATAAAGTGAAGAGAACTCATTATGAGTTGATCACTGAGTGGATAAGTGCAGGAAGCTGTGGTGATGAGACGAAAGATGAAATTAGAAAAATGACTCATATATTGGGATACTGGTATATTTTTCCATCGTCTACTTCATTGCACTTGGTTTGCCTGCAGTGAAACAACTTTTAATACATACATACACTGTATACCTAACAAACTGGTTATGGTCTGTCATTTCTTGGTCTTTAACCAATGACTCCCCCTCTTACCTTTTTAATAACTCACTATAAATTCAATAATTTCAGGGGTAAATGCTGATATAGTAATTTACTAGTCAAATAGAGGACAAATATAAATGGAAAGATTTCCAAAGTGTTTATTTCTTCCTCTAGCACCTTTCTAAGGAACACTGTCATCACTTTTAAAGGCACATAGTCCTTGAGTTGTGCACATGGCAGTATCAAAGGCACCACAAATCATGTGGATTTTAACAGATAAATAAATAAATGTGTTTTAGTTATTACTTATGTGTGGTCCTCCCTCCTTTTGTCATGGCTTCTGAGCTGGGTCGTGACAAATTGGGGGCTCGTCCGGGATCAAATTAACCAGTTTGGTAAGATGAAGTTTAGTCTTTGGAATTTTGACCTGGTTTCATTTGCGTCGGTACCTCCTGTGGAAATGGGGGTTTGTTTGTATGTGGGCATTTGGTATTAATTTAAATGCATCTGGAAAGTATCATATGTAAGTTTAGTGTGGTTTTTTGGGGGCAGTATTCTAGCCTTTTGTCTCTGTTTTGGTTGAAATCTGAAGTATTACTCCATTGTGCATTTTGGTTTTTGGTGGCCATTTGATTACTGGAGTTTTCTCCTGCTAGGTTTTGGTAGCAGTTAAATAGTGAGGTTATTGCAACTTGACCTCTTGACGTGGCAGTGAAAATGGGTAGAGCTATATGCTTGGGATCACGTCTGTGGCTTTCTGGGGGTAACTGCATAGCAGGGACTTTCTGGACCCACTGGTTTCCAGTGAATAAGTACCCCCATAAGTAACTGCCTGAAGACTAGTGTGAAGGATACATGTTCAGTTGTATGTCAGTTGGCCTAGGCTTGAGATTCTCCAATTTGTTTGTTTGTTGGGCTTCCTTCTGTTTTTGTTGATGCCCATTTGGGCTCAGTTTTTCCGATTTTTGGTTCTGTATCAGGTTTGTTTGGAGGGGTTGGTTGCCTTCCTGAATATTGGATATCAGTGTCATGTGGTCAGGGATTGGGCCTTGACACACACACACAATAGTTTTGTGCACTGTCCCACATCATTTTGCTCTGCCTTCTACCTCTGCTCATCCCCTATAATCTCGATTGTCTCCCTCTCTGTCTTGGATGATGCTTCCTCTAGGTACCAAGGTTGCGGACATCTGAGTGTGGACAAGCTGGAAGATCCTGTGGTATGGGTGGGGTTTCTGTTGCAGGGATTAGTGGGAGGTATACTCTGTACTCTGTGTTATTTACCATGCATTTTACCTTTTGAGCTTCAGAGGCACAAGAGACAAAATTTCAATGTGGAATACCAGTTTTATTTATGAATTAATATTTGTCAGTTCCAGGGTTCGTGGTGGAACCACCTTTTTATGAGGGAGGGTGTGACGACCCTGTCAGAGTAATTCCCTCTGAAAGACTCATGGGCGGAGTTTGGTCGTCAGGCATATTCAGCTCACCTGGTCTGGCTGCACTATATAAACTGGTAGCAGCCAGTCTCTCTCCCCTCTGGTTTCCATTCTGTTTGTCTTAATGTTAGTTTCCTTTTCAATTCTGTTAAATAAATGTGTTTTAGTTATAACTTATGTGTGGTTTTCCCTCCTTTTGTCATGGCTTCTGAGCCGGGTCGTGACAATATTAATATAATAATTAGGACACACAAAAGTGAACAGCATCACACACAGACAGACAGACAGACAGACAGACAGCACATGCAACACCTTCTACCCTCTAGTTACTTCTATGGTGACCATAAGCGCAGTGCTTTTGTATGTATTTGTCCACACAGGGCATGGCAAAAGTAGCACTTAAAAGCATAAAGGTAAGGAAATGGCTTTCATTGCTGGCTTGAATGGCAACCTCAGCAGGTCAGATGCCTAACACCTAGCAAACAGCACTGTACAAATAGCTGAGAGCTGTGAGTCAGTGGCTGAAGAAGATGAATCTTTCACAAAAACAACAACAACAACAAAACATTACATTACACGCAGCCAGTGAATTACACATGAGGCCACATGTGGTGTCCCACTTTGCATCTGAAAAGCACCCAATTTTCATTTCTTGGTCTGGCTGTCTCACTGGCTGAATGATATTCATAAACTAAAAAAAAATGTCACCTAACCCTTTAGCATGTAATTAAATGGAGTGAAAATCGACTCCTTTACACCAGGTAGTAGCAAATGTGTTACATCCAGATTGTGCCACCTGGTACTGGTATACATCTCAGGTATTTACCCTGAGTCACTCCCTCATCAAACTGTTAAATGTGTCACCTCCTCTAATAATATGAATATCTATGCACAGTAAAATAGCCTGGTCTGTTTGATCCTCAAGTAACACCCATGCAACCTGTTGCCCGCTTGTTTTGTTTTCCCTTTCCCATTATTTACAATTTACATGTGTTCCTGAGCTGCTCTGGAAGTGGCTTGAGTGAAAATCTTTTTACTATATGTGAGGTACATTTTTCTGCAAATCCATATTTTCTGGTCTGTGCCTAATGCTATTTTACCAAGAAGTGAAATATACCTTGGATTTTTTCTTGTAATATCAATTGGTTGAGCCTGTCCTCTCCTGATGTCATATCATCTGAGAGGTGAGGCAGAATTATAGGCTCAGTCTCCATCAAACATCCTTTTTACATGCAAGGAATCTTTGGTCAAGCCTTTTAAGAGCCTCTAGTAAAAGAGCAAAGACTTAAAAATCACCCACATAGATGTTCAAATAAATAAACTTAAGACTTAGATTTGAAGTATTTAACCTCATTTATGACACTATGATGTTATCTGTGACATATATATTTTGTAATGGTAATTATGACTTAATTAGCAATTGTAACATTTATTTGTTTGTTTGTTGTTGTTCAGTGCAGTAAAATGTTCCTAAGGCAATACTAAGATACATTTTTACCAGATATACAGCACACAAAGCTTAATCTAATTTCCAGATTTCTGAACTGAGCTCCTTTGCTGTCTACACAAGGTCACTTGGATTAAAATTGTATTGAAAATACTGTACTTTGTATAATGTGCTGTATTTTGTGTGTGGATCCTTTAAATACTTTGAAGGTCTTTGCTGATATTGAAAAGGGTATTTGGATTGATTAATATGGGTCTGACAGGACAGGCTGAGCAATAGAACAGGGTGAATTTAGTCTGCCACTTTTGAGGAGTATGCTCATTTCCTACATTGTCTGGTATTTATAGTGCAGTAGGGTCACAGTGAATCATTTGCCACTTTTACTATTAATATGACAATAAATGTTTTATGTTGGAATGTATGTTGGAATGTTCAACTACAGATGAAGAACATGTAGGAACATAGGTTGTTACACACTGCATCCCACCCACCTTCAAACTATAGGAGAGTTGCCAACTAAAAACATACATGCCAGATGTTAAACACAATATAATTTAGATGATTGTAGTGTATACAGCGAGTTTCCCTTATTATTCATCTGTGCTCAGTGCGCACCATTGAATCACTTATGACCATACATCTGTTCATGTTTTTACTTTGATGAAAGTCAATACCATAATTCCAATATACTGCAGATTCCTTCTAAGATCCAGATCTAATTTAATACCACATGACAAGAATCTAGGATGTCTGTGGATCAGTATCGTTCTTAGTTCAGTTACTGTTATTGGGATGTGTTAGTTACATAGGCCACTGGATTGCGACTGAAACGCTGCAGCTTTTTATAGTTTTACAGCAGGTGCTTGTCTATTAAACTATGTTCACAGGATATGTGAAATGGAAAGATGTTGTGCTGCCCAAGTAGTTCAAGATGTGTGCTTGAGTTACCATCAGTGAATAGTATGAATTGTCTTTTTTTGCCTTGAAATCTTCCTTGCCGCAGAAAGGCATTTGTAAGTGACTGTGTAATTACTTTCAGTAGTTAGGTAGTTAATTTACTGTTACCTGCTTTACAAAATACTAATTCTGTCCTCATGTTTTAGGCAAATGAAGAAGATTTTATAACAAAGTTAGCAAATATTATCAATACATATCTCTTTAATTGAAAATATTCATGTAGTACTAAAAATAATATTAATGACACAGAACTCAAATGTGATGAAATTAAATCTGCTGAAAAAGAGAGAAAGATAAGAAAGTTTAGAAGAAGACAGTGTATATTTATATCACTATGAACAAAAAGGGGATGGGGGGCAGTTTTTATTAGTGGCCACACATCAATACTGGTCCATCTTCCCCCCGCCTCTAGCCAATGGTGTTTGTGTGTGCGGGTGTGTGCTCATGTGTGTGTTGCTTTGATTGCTTTTGGGCATGTGCTCATGCCAACTGATGGGCTAATGCCTAATGTAAGATGAGAAGGTGGTAGAATAACATCCAGAGGCATCCTTATTTCCCAGCTGTTTTTCTACTCCCTTTGAATAGGCTTGTGTCCCTGCTTGGTGTCCTCAAGGGTGGCTGCAACCAACAAGGAGGCATTTTTTGATTTGATAGACCTCAGGCTTTGAGCCACAGTGTGTAAAACACTCAGCAGGTTGTGGATCTTTGGGAATTAAACACAGTTGTGAACTTATTTGTTTGGTGATTTATTTAAATATTCCAGATGGAATTAATATGGCCAGCATATTCATGTAATTTTATTTGTATTTTTTTCACAGATTCATCTTGGCTGTTTCTGTGTCCCTGTGCTCATGCATGTTCTTTTAAGAAGGAAGAACTACACTCAACACTTGATGATGCTTAATAAAGTGATAATAAATCATCCCACCTATTTACCCCACATTGAGCCAGATGAGGTGAAACAATTTAGCTAATTTTGACCTGATGAAAAGGTAAACCTCTTGGTGCACAAGTGAAGTCATCAAAACATCTGCTGTTAACCATTAAAATCTCCCTGTGCCCCACTGATGCCAGAGGTGTTTTAATCTCTTCCTCTCATAAGAGATGCAAAAAAATATCTGCTGCCATGTTGTGCACAACCACTCCATGACTGATATGATGTGTAATATAGTGTGTGTGTGTGTAATATGTTTATGAATGTTTTAAATTTTTTAAAGACAGGATTATACTGTTTCTAAATTCTGTCTTACATTGTGTGTATATTCTCTCCCTCACTGTTTCTTCTTTCTTGTTTTACTGAGATCTTAATTAATGAATTTAGCCAATAGATATAATTCAAATAATGTCATCTATTATTTCATTACATAGCCCCAAATTCAATTTTATTTATCTTTTTTAAAACAGGAGAGTTTAGGTATAATTTGATTAGATTTTGTTCAGATTTTGGCTTGACCCGGGTATTACATTGTCATCATGAGAATAAATGAAGAACCTATTAGGAACATTGTTACACTGCGGATATGAATGACCAAAATAGCGACAGAGCTCAGCTCAATTAGCTTGGGAGACTAAAGTTAACAACTGCTGCTTCATTACTACTCCTGCATGCACAGCCAGCCACTCTATAGTGCCAAAAACTTCTGATGAAAGATGGACAATGCAGATAGTTTGGGTTAAATCCTATATACTTCCTGTTTTTTGTAGCTTAGATTTAGATTTTAACTACTGTAGGATTTCTACAGTTTCATATTAAGTCTTTTTAACCCTGTCATTGTCCCTCATTCAGTGCTACTTTACCCTTGGCACACTGGCACATGCCAAACCCAATGTCAGCAAAAGTAAGCACTGCTCATACTCTACCTGCAATATGCTGCTACATTTTCTATAATAATAAAAATTGCATCCACAATCAGCATCCCCTGTGCCGATCCAAGCAATGAAAAACAATTATCTAGCACAGCACAATTTTGGGAGGAATACAAATGTCCTCCATGTCTCCCCTGCTCCCTATAGTATGCTAACACATCACAGATGCATCTTTGACCAGGCTCATATAACTGTAGCGACTGTGTTCAAAAGTAGCAGAATCAATTACGATGTAATAACATAAATACATAAATGAAAAGCTTCATTTTACCTTATCTGAATGTTATTACTATTTTAACCTTTAAAAAAAATGCACGATTCGGGTAGCATACAGTACAGCTGAGCCGTTGCCTGAAGCCCAAAGATATTGGTTGGCAATTCTCTCCTTTTTTCTTGTGAACTGGCTGAGTAAGTCAAGCATTTTGCTCCTAATTTGGCCTCATAGCTGTGATGGCGGTGATAATAAGCACATAGAGATAATAAAACATACTCTTATGGAATAATAGTTGGGGCTTTTGAGTACCCTGGAAAAGCCAGCTGATGAATTTTTAAATGTTAATCTTTGAAGAAGCAGCAGGAGTGCACTCGTCAGTAAAATGAGAGGCTGCCAGGAATCTGCAGCAGGATAATTAATTGTTGAGTCTTTACTGTGGGGATGCATCTACCGAGACCCATTGCAGATATTATACAGCTGTTAACTTTTGAGCCAATTCAATATTTTTTTTTTCATCCCTCCACCCCCCTTCTTTGTATACCCTATGTCTGTGTGTTTGCATGCATTCGTGTGTGTGTGTGTGTGTGTGTGTGTAATGATGTGTACATATGTGCGTTCTTGCTTGCATGTGTTTAAGCGCCCCCTGAAGCCCTTGTGTATGGGAGCCAGATGTTGCAGCTGGAATATACAACCCTGTTAACAAAAAAGCAATGTGGAGCACTATAGACTTGTGAGCAAGTTTATTGTAAATATTCATGAGCTACACTTAATTTTATGTATTTTTGAATTTGATTAAAAACCCAAAGAGAGCAAACACTTTTGTGCACTTTTCTCCTTTACTCCCTGTTTTGGAGTCTTTGTGACCTTTAGAGATCTTGGGAGCTAACCTTTGTGACCCATTCAAAATAATCTTCAATAGTATTATCACAAAATTATTATAAACAGTTCCTACTATAAACCTTTAGCTAGAGATTTAGCTTTTTAGCTGGCTCAGGATTAAATCTTTGCCTCACAATGAGGGCAAAGTTGACTGATACTGTTTAATGGCTTTAAAATCACCATTTTTTTCATTTGGTAGAAAGTAATTAATTTTTGTAAAGTCTTGATTTTGGCATGCATGCTATTTCCATATCTAACAAAAAAAAAAGTGAAATATGACCTTTTAAATTTGCGCTGAATATTTCCTGTAATACTATCACACTCAGCGTTTGCTTGCACTGAACAAAATCTTTCCATTTTTATTTTAGTAATTAACCCCAGTTGAGGCCTAGAGCTGCCCAAGTTAATGAAGTTGAGATTTCTGTGTAGGATTAATTAGAGCTCAAATAGAAATAAGGGGGAGGTGGGGGGCGGCTAAATAAACAATGTAATAAATGACGCAGTGCATGGTCTTTAAAGCACAATTAAATTGGGATTGTCTTGGGATGAGGCAAAGCACACACAAGTTACTCTCTTAAGCTTGCTTCATATATCATGCCTTCACTCTTAATGGTTAGAGCCAAGCCAAGCAAGCCCCTTGGTGATATTCAAAATACTGTGGATAAACATGCAGACAGATTTTGTGACGTCTCATTACCAGATACTCACATAAACCAGAACACTTATTCAAATTCATCCTGAGAAATACCAGATGGTAGCTTAACATGGCAATCCGATGTCAAAAGATCACACAGGGTAAAACCACTATAATACATGACTGAACAAGTAAAAATCAATTTTATAAAAGAAATGTTTGTACAATAATAGTAAACTAAAAGTGTTACACAGCTGTGTAACACTGTAAAAATCAAAATTTGCCATTTTACGTGGTGGTCATGTATGCTATCTGCAGACAGAACCAACTATTTTCCCTTAATTACAGTCTTTATGCTAAGCTAGAGGGCTAGGCTAGGCAGCATATGCATCTAACTAACTATCAAGGCCATAGTAGTCAGTGTATTTTGTGTGGATTTAGCTTCATCCTGCATTTGGCCTTTTTGTAATCTTTTCTCCACTGCCTGACTTCTTTTTGGTTACACAGAAAAATTTACTTGACATCATATCATACTAGTGTCTTCTTTGCCTCAGGTTTAATTCCCTAACTTTTTGGCACAAAACCTTTGCCATTCTTTTCAGTGTTTCCATCTTGAGGTGTTAGTATAAGGGTAAGGTCTTTGTCAAAAAGTAGCAAATCCAAAAACTATTCCAGAGGTTTTTAACACAGTATTACTATATATATTATCTGAGACTACAGCTGCAGTATGTGATGATTAAAGAGGCCCATAATGTTGCTTACATAATGGCACTATATGATCTCAAAACAGTACATCTGGCAACTATACAAATGTAAAAACTGACATACCCTAAAATTCCCATCCTTTCTATGATGATAAGTGGCTCCAGAAATGGAAAAGTGGCGGCCAAGTGTGAGTATCTTTGATGTGAGTTGCCTGCTTGGCACCATATCTTTTTTGGATAGCTGATTTTTATCCATTAGAGGCGCCATAAAGAAGAATGTATATCTCCTGGTTGACAGACCTGACAAAAAGATAAAACATTTTCAGTTTTGGACAGCTTTTTAGAGGATTACACTGACAAGGTTTGACAACTTAGGTATAGTGGTCAATGGCCAGCACCTTATCTTATAGATTTAAGATTCAAGATTCCTTGACTTGTCATTTCTGTGTACTTTGTTGTTGTTCCTCCCAGTCCAAAACAGCGCAAATGGAATACTATTAGAATGATATGTATACAACAAAAGGTAAATTAAAAAGCACACTTACCATTTAAACAGTCAGCAGAAACTGAGTTACACTACGTATAAAGTACCAGCATCAGACTAAAATATTTAGTAAAATATCCAGTGTTCAAGTTGTACAGTCTCACTGGGGCCACTAAAATGTATAAATAATAAATGAATAAGGTGTTAAAATCGCACTTGAAATGCCTTTAAGATGTTTAAATTGTCCGTCTTAATTGTCCAGCATAAAGGCACATATCTTAAGAGTGACCAGTGATTGCGTGTTAGAAGGTAAGTGGTTGGAGTGGGCATGCTTGTAGAGGGCACAATATGTTCATGATTCTGACCGCCTGGGGGAAGAAGCTGTTTTTCAACCTACTTGTTCGGGTTTTGATGCTCCTGTATCTCCTCCCAGATGGCAGAAGGGAAAACAGGCTGTAGGACAGGTGATGGGGGTGTCTGGTGATGCTAGACACTCTGCCAATTGGTGGTAAGTCTCCAGCAGGGAGGGGAGTCAGTGATTCTCCCTGCTGTCTTCACAGTCCTGTTCAGTTGGTGTGGTTCTGTCACTTTGCAGTTAACGAACCAGGAGGTGGTGCAGTAGGTCAGAATACTTTCAATAGTACCTCTATAAAGGGCAATGGGGGCTGGGGTGGGGCCACTTGCTCCCTTTAATCTCTGGAGTGGGTGGAGCTGCTGTCTGGCAGGTAGAAAGGTCGGCAAATCACGATCATAAACTCCACATGCGGCAAACAGAGTTTAGAAACTACCCCAGCATCACAGCATCACAATTTGTTGATATAAACAGCCGGGCCGACCCCGCGTTGCTTGCCAGATAGCAAAGCTATTCTGTCTGCTCTGTGGAGATTTAGCTTATCTAGCTTCTTTATAAACAAAGAGACACAGCAGTGAGAAGCCCTTAGAAGACTGATACAGTCTATTTTGCTGACTAATAAACATTGGACATTAGTGAGCCAGATGTAATGTCCTTTTTGTTAGGGTTAGTGGTCACACACCTCCATGGTTCCTGTGATTCTGTATAAATGTATCTTCAGGCAAAGTCACGGTTTATTTTTACAGTGTGTTGGAATTTATGGAGTCTGAGTGTAAAAAATGTCTCATTTGTATTTCTTAAAAATATATCAAGCTAAAGGTAAAAGATTTATTTAAACGCCAGATTTATGACCATGCTGTATTTTCCTCAGTGCTGTTTTAACTGTTGAGGAAAGAGGTAGACTTTAAGATGCAGTAAAACTCAGTGAAACACTTAAAGTTGGACAGTTTGTGTGAGTTGAGGCACAGCAGACGGCCGAGACCATGCTGGGTAACATGTTCATTTGTCCATATTTCTTCTCCAGCTCCCATGGGACCCTCCCTCCTTCTGTTGCCTTATTCCTATATTTCTTAGGGGGTCTTTTCGCAAGAGATCTCTATCACAGGAAAATCTGTGTTCAACAGTTCACTTGGCAGCACTTCACTCAACAATGAGGAGACAGAAAAGCTCTATGAAGTGAAGGTTCTTGAAAGCTGTGTATACAGTGCGGCCAGATCTTCTCAAGATTACCTTTACCCTGCTCATCTCAAAGCACAAATTTTCTGCAAGCAAGAAATCACAGCATCAGTTGATTGTTGTGATTGGTTGATGCTCTCTAGTACAAATTAGTGTAGCTGCAGAGTACTAAATACTACACACAGTATGTCACAGAAAGCTGACAACACCACACAAAAGGAATATTATTTATTGCACCATGTGCTATTTTCCAGTGCTAATTAAATCAAACCATCTAAATATCACTAAAGGCTGGTTTGGAAGTGTTTCATCTTTTAATTTACATAGTTTCATCTTTACATCCCTCTCTCTCTCCCTCATACACACACACACGCGCGCGCACACACACACACACACACACACACACACACACACATTATTAATAGGAGGAGGCATTTGACTAATTCAGTGAAACATCTGTAATGGGAGATGGGACACCACTTGATAACACCAGTATACTGACAAATTCACACCCGCAGTCAAGTAACATTTAGATTAAATAGCTAGTGAATAATACTGCCTGTCTGTCTCAGTTACTGTATTTCAACATCTGAATTTGATGTTATATTAACACCTCACATTTATTATTAGGCACCAGACATTGGACAGATTCAAAATGTAAACTGGTAATGAAATACTGTAGTGCAGATTTAGACTATAGATGTAAGTCTTTGCTTTGATCAAAACTGCCCAGGAGCTTTTCCGCTATTTCTTTTGAGTTGCACTGCACAGCAAGTCAATGGCATGCTTCCTGTTGGATCTCAGCGTTATGGTCCTCCTCCAGTTATACAATATGTGTTATTCATTAGAAATCCTGTCCTCTGGCTAAAGAATGCAATATTTGAGCTTAGGGCATGAACCAATCAATGTAACCTGCTGGCAAACACACAGAGGTTTTTACTTTGGATATCTATGTGTCCATATATGTGCTACAAAATAATCTCATTAAACCATCTTCTATAATCATTTACATTCATTTACTGTACTTTTCTGAGAGTGTGATCATTTTAATAACAAACATAAGTCTGGCTTCAAAACAGGAAAAAAAAGAGCTTTAAATGCCATATTTACATGCAATATTAATACACATAACATATATGTTGCTATATCCCTAATTTCTCATTTGTTCTAGTACTTACTTTGTTTATACCTACATGTTGATATGTTTATAGAATATGTTTGTCAAAACATTTTCACTTGAAATGTATAATTATTATTAGAAATGTTAGGATTATTAGATAAAAGGATGTTATTACTGGTGTTCAACAGAGTGAACCAGTGTGAGAATTAATCATCTGATGCCAAGAGAAGACCTGAGTTTACATTTCACAGTGTGCCAGTTGTCCATAACATTATGGAGGAAAAGCAGATCAAAGAGCATAGATGGCATTTATCCACTTTATCCTAGCCTAATGCCAGTTTTCATGTACGCTCTTGGAGTCCCTCATTAAGCCAATGCAAGGTAGCAAAGAAATTGAGTCAGCTTACTCTCCCTTCTATCAAGTCCTTTTCACTGAACCACAAAAAACTCTCTCTCTTTCTTTTTGCCCATTTACCCCTTCAGCCATGCAAGTTTAAAGGGAAATGTCTTTATCTGTCCTAGAACCCAAGGAACCTGAAATTGTTTCATCCTTAAAACTGCCTAGCACACACATATGGTGAGCCTGGTTTTCTTTCATTTTGTGAAAAGTGTCTTACAACATAAAAACAGTGGTGAATATGCTTCATTCACAGATCATAAAAGAAACACAAAAACATGAACCTCCAATTGTAATGCAACCTAATAGCCCCACAAACTGCCTTGGTGCCGATATCCTGTCTATGACATGGCTGCTCTTGTGTTGATGTTGTATTATACTGATATATAAATATCAGTGAGGAAATCCATTTCCAAAGAGACATAAAGAGATAAAGACAAAAGCGAGGTCACAATTTTCAAAAATTGAAAATATTTAAGCTTTAAGGTGCCTATTGTATATGAACAACAGCTTTAATAGAGCAAAGGGATCAAAGATGCTGTAGTCAGATGCAGATATGACAACAACATGCTTAAACCTCAGTGCTCTTCCTCAGGCATCAAACGCCTAAGAAGTAACACGAGGTTTATGGAGGAGATATAGAAGCAAAGTGTTGGGTGAGGGATGCATAGTGAGCCCTCCTTACACAGTTTTATTTTTTGCTGGACAACTCATCGTGGCTCTTATACCAATTTGACATTAATACCCAGCACTGCACTACCTCCCTGTGGATAGTAACCTTATGGACAGTGCTCCATCTGCCCTTTGTCCCATAAACTCAAGGAGTTTGTAAATCCCAAAAGTGGAAACATGGTCCATCTTAAATCACTTGCCTCCCAAGAGGTTGTTAATGCAATACATTGCCCTTGTCCCAAACTATATGTAGGTAAAACACAGTGGGCCCCAAACATAAGAGCAGCACTAATAGGAAAGACTTTCTCTCCCCCACTGCAAACCATTTCCTAGAATATGGACATTAGGTCACAGAATTTAAATTCTGGGCCATATTGATAAAACCCCCACTAAGGGTGAAAACTAGATTCAGCTTGAGGCAGAAGTCAAATGGATTTTTGATCTATGCACCATATCTCCAGAGGGACAGAGACGTCTTTTTTCCCCCAGGATTTTGTTATTCTGTTTGGCTCTGTATTTACCCCATGTGGATTCAGTGATTTGTAACTGTCAGTTAGTCTTGTCGTCTTGTCTTCCTCTGTTGGTCCTCATATTATCATTATTGTTACATCAATATTCATTTTTTGTTTAAGGTTCTTATGTTGATCTTACCTGATGATCCTTTCAGTATAAAGCAACATGTGATTTGTCCAAGGTGACATTACACGACATCACATTTCTAGGCTGTCTCTATTGTCCCTATGTGCTGCCAGAGGAAGAGCAATTAACTCTGAGCATATTACCATCCAATCTGAAACTTTACACAAGGATGATGATGTGTTTAGGGTAGCGTAGATTAAACTGCTTCACATCGTTGTTAATGGTATGCAGTGTAAAATGTCATAGAGTGTCAGTGAATGTGAATAATTTCTGACTGTGATGACTGTAGATGGCAATGACACTCTCAACTAAGACAGGCAACCTGACAAAACCCAATTAACATTTCTCAGTGGTAGAGTACATAAAGCGTCTTCAACCACAGTAAAGGTTGCTCTCTTTAGTGTTTTTCCCAAATTCTGCTATTTAGGGTTTGAAAATGTAGAGAAAACAAAGAGGGAAAAATGAATTTAAATCATATTGAAAATGTCCCTCAGACAAAGTTGGATAACCATTTCACAAGTGGAGCTGATCTTTCCAGTTCCTTCTATCATCACATCATCCAGTGTGCTGTTTTGACTCGATTATGAAATTACTCTTAATGCACTCCTGTTGGCCCTGGGAAGGGTTACAGACTGACATGTGCTACCTCTATTACCAGAAGATCATAACATGCAGGAAATTTATGCTACTACCATACTACCACCTCTGTGCAGATGGCCCTACCAACCAGTGGTAGCTTCTAGGGCGGCAAGAAGAACAGGATTCCTGGATGGTGGCGTCCTACAAGCAAGCAAGAAGGAGGTGTATCTGTTGGGAATCAAAACTCAAATCAAGACTCAAAGGTCTCAGGTTGAAATCTGGAGTCCTAAAACAATGGCATGTGCAGCAGGGCATTTCTTCTGTTTTACCATTGTCTGCACATTCATGGATAAAGCACATTTAAAATTTTTCATATTTATGGAAATCTGCCAGTACAGTCATGTTTAAATGTGTTCATTTTTTTGTCCAGTTTTGTTTCTTTTTTTTTCTTCCCTAAATTCTGATCATATTTATATGTTGTATGTATTCATGGAATACACAGATCCACAGTAATTCTAATCACCGGTGCCACATCATTGTATAGCTTGAAGCAGCATTAACCATGAAATTAATAAACCTTTGACCCATATAGTTTATTGTAACCTTCCTATCCAAGTTGAATAACAAAACAGTTGACAAAACTTTGTCACTGTCACTGCATATTACTCACTGATGAAGCCCAGAAATAGGTATGGCCTGTGCATAGAAACCATTTAACATTATACTTAAATTCAAATTTTCTTTGTTATTAATATAAACATAAGTTTGCTACATATAAAAGTTTAATTAATCAGCAATAAACACCATGCTGGTTTACGATAATAATAACATTACATTAGTGAAGTACACAACTTATTACATTAGATTCTGCTATGCTGCCTTAGCTGTGCATGTTTATTTCATATTGCTCTTTGCCTGTGTATTTACTTCGCCAATCACAAGCCTCATTAAATAGCTCATGTAGCATGAACCGTGTCCTCCCTGCATTTGCCGTGTAAACTCAGAGTAAAGGTCTTGTTGATGTAACTTTAAAGTGGTGATAAATGGAGAAAAGTATTTTAAGATTTTTATTTACATAAGTAAATAAGCATTACATGATAATAACATAACATACATAAATAGATAAACATAATTTTAAGACCAAGGATGAACCTGTGTTTTTTTTCACTTATATTGTCACATTATTCAGTGAAACCAAAGATTTTCAATATCCATCAATATCCATAATTGTTGATGTCACCCTGTATGCAAATTACAATTTGCACGTGTTCATTTAAAACAGTCTTGTTTGTTTCTGTGATGCTTTCTATACACTACATATTGACTGTGATTCATATATCTGTGAAAGGAGTAGTACAAGACATGCAGCCTACTGTCCATCTATCAGAAATTTCCTAATACCATACAGAGATACCAGGGGGTTTCTATTTACCATTTATCTTGTCTTTTTCAAATAATAAATCGTTGTACAATGGTATCCACCTCAAAGTTGTTGTAAATGATTGCAGTCCATCTATGGAAAAGCATGCCTGTAGCGCTGCGTCTGTGTACAGCCAGTGTAAAGACAGCCTTTACATCTGCCTGGCCTTATTGCTGATGTGCTGTAAAACACCCTTAGGAATAACCAGTGGTGCAGTGTCTGATTGAGCTGCCTGGCTGCAGACGTTTCATGAGAGGGAAAGCAGAGCTGTTGGATGAGCTCTTTGATGAGGCAAGAAAAACCCACGGTGAAGGCTAAGCAGCATTCCCACCCCCGTCTCCCCGGGGGCGTGCCCTCTCTCTTCAGGGTGAAGCTGTGGAGTTACCTGAGGCCCATGGGCTTGAAGGGGATGCTGAAAGTACCCCCTACCCCCCTTTCCCGCCCACTGGCTGTGTCTCAGTTGGTTATACAGTAATCTGAGCGACAACATGAAGCCTTGTGACCCATTTGTTCAGATAGTGATAGCAGAATCAGTCTTTGGGCATTTTCCATGATACAGACTAAAAGGCTTTGTCTCTAATAATGTTGGCACATGCATGTCTCACTCACTCACTCACTCACACACACACACACACACACACACACACACACACACACACACACACACACACACACACACACACACTAATACTGCTGATGTCTTGGTTTCCACAGATCCAGTGTTCTGAGAAGATATGGAGGAACCTCACACAACCGCAATAAATACTGCAGAGTGAGCCAAATGTGGACCACCAACATAAATTGTTCAGATGTAGAACTAAAGTGAGTTGGAGCTCTTGGGTGTCAATTTAGAATTAAGTTGCACAAATAAAAGTACCATTTGAATAGGATTTACAATTTAAAAAAATGTTGTTTAAGAGGTGTGGCATTTGTTTCATAACAGAGGAGCAGGCAACCACTAAATCAAGATCTGATGCTGAGGCTACATGAAATGTACATTTTGCAGACAGTACTGGACTATTCAGTGCTTTTAGAGACTAAATATGCAGCTTAGGTAGATCATTGTTCTCTGTGTTTTATTGTCATTAGTTTGTGAAGTGGCTTTTAGTGCAGGCTAAGTCATACACAAGAAATCTCTTGGATGAATGTTTTTATTATAAGATCACTTCTCACCTTGGTTCTGACATTAAAAATGCCTCAGACAATATCTGTTAACCTTCAGACACCCTTTGCAACCAGAAAACATTTAAACTGAACAATAGTCATAAGCCATAGACAGTTTTCAGTTGGCCTCAACTAAATACAAATAGTATTTTTGCAAAAACTCTTCCACAGCAGATCCACTTGAATATTTGTCAGTGTGTGTCTTTATGTACAGAGCTGCAGCATCAAGAGCCTTTTTTTGAACATGCATTGGTCAGCAGTGAGCTCTAAGTCAAAGATCACATGGCCATTTCAGCATAAAAATGAAGACTGTGCTTAATCAGATGAAATAGCTGCTGTGCTCATCTTGGATGGAATGCCACAATCACAGCTTCATCTGTTTTGCTTGTCCAGGTTTCAGAGAATATCAGGATTTTCTTGTGCTGTATGATCGATTTTTACAACAAAAGAGATACTCAAAAACAATCAGGAATTTCTGATGTGATTTTCTAAACAACATTCCTGTGGCAATTTTAGTCAAAGTCATTCATCTTCTTGATTTAATTAAGTACTTTTCTTAAATTAAAATGTCCAGAAATAAAAGTGTACTTCTTTAAGAAAAACTAGGAAATAGGAAATATGCTTATTTTCTCTCCTCCTGTGAGTTAGATGAGAAGATCAATGTTAAGTTCCCCTCTGTGTGCTTGGTTAATTTTTTTCTTCTTTTTTTTTTAAGTAGCTAGCTTCATGAAAGGTCTTTTTTCACATTGTATGTGTGTATGTGTGTAGCCTTTGTTAAGAAAAAAAAAAAAAAACTTTCAAAGATCCTGTCTTGTACTGAAGTTGTTGGCTTTTCACACCTTCTAAACCCTAAACAAAACTTGCGTGATTCCTGTGTTAGTGGTTAGCTTCCATGGATACATGAATAGAAGATATAACATGTAATCATTTTCGAGCTGTTATGCATGGTTGAGGGGTGATTTATATTGCGTTGTGTGTGTGTAATTATCATTAGTTTGGTGTATCAGATGGCTTGATTTGCAGTGACTCATCTAGTAAGGCTGTTGTGAACTGACCTCAGCATGTTTTGTTGAGAGTCAGTGAAGAGTGTATGAGAATGTGTGCATGTGTGCATGAATGTGGGCAGCTGTCTACAACTACATGAACAATGTGAACAGTGAAATAAAGTCAACCCACACACACCATATAAACTGCCCTACAAAAATAAAGAAGTGTACCAGTTAAACTGAAGTTGAGTCCAGGACAGATGCGCGCTTTGCATTTTTTTTTTTTTTAACATATCAGGTTATTCTCAAAATTACAAATCACTCATATGTAGAGGCAATATGTCCAGATGTTTTGGCTGCAGTTCTGCCATCATGATCATGGATACTCCATTGGATATGTGTCTATGTAAAGCAAGAAGTTGCTAGAGAGGTCATCCTAAAACTAAAGCTAACAGCCAGCTGCTGGTCTGACTGCTCACATTTCTACCAATCCAAACTGACAACACTCTTCTAGATTTTACAGGAAACTCATGCAAACGCAAAGAGAACATGTAAACTTCACACAGACGCTGGGCTCCATAATCAAGCTATAGGGATGTTTTCTTTCTCTGTGACAGGACATTGTACTGATTTAATCTTGCTCTTCTGTGCAACCATCACAGCCAAAGTACCTATGACCAAGGTAATTAAAAGGAGCTCATTCTTGGCGCATGAATAAAGTATATCAATAAAGTATAGTGGGCCAATTAGTTTACGCTTAGCCAACCTTTTCACCATCAGAACATTATTGGCTCTGAACCAAAGCCATGAAATCCAGTCAGGATGCCTGTTTTAAATGGAATATGTGAAAACAAGATGTATTTTTAGTTTTTCTTTCCTTATGATAACTGAGTGAGACTAAATAAGTCAGTTATTGATAGGCATTTTTTTTTTTACCCAGTGTATTTAATAATAAAGCATTTCAGACATTAAAGACATCAACTTATAAACATTTGCATATCAGATGAAATACTTAAAAGCAGCTTTCATCTTTCTGTGCCTCAAATATAAAGGCAGCAATAGTTGACAGGAGTAGTGCACAGATTCTAATATTATCAGGATGTGTGTGTGTGTGTGTGTGTGTATGTTTGTGTGAACTAATACACATCAGTGTCATGTCACTGAAATAACTCTTTATTTATGACCATGAAGACTATGTTTGTTCTAATCTGTGTAGAGTGTTAAATGGCTGATTTTATTGTCACTTAAGTCATCAGCCACAGAGGAAAATGTGAAATTGATTTTCACATCCTGCTCTATGAGTGTGCAAACCCTCTGGCATATGCAGAAAACATCTTAGGATTGTTTTTTTATAATTCATTAAGGAATACTTTAAGAGGGAATATGTTCACAGTAACATCCTTCTTCATATGCATGCACAGACACAGAGCAGACCCGCACAACTGAGACATGAATTACTGACCTTCAGTTCACAAGTCCTGCTGCCCCCAGCGCCCCCACATTTAAAGTTCAACGTTGTTTCTTCTGCACAAATCTAGACCAATTATCTCAATCTTTTCAAGCCACTTGTACTAGCAACTGTGAAACTCACACATTTACTTTCTCTTTTAAAAATCACAACTCTGTATTGTTACGGCGCAGGTAGTATTGGAAAAATTATTTGTTGTTACATCCATGGGAATTAATTAACATACAGCCTTGCAGCTATACCAGCTACTGACAGGCCCCAACAAATATATGAGGTGCCAATGGTGGCCCGTGAGTGCCAAGGGTGCATGCCTTCCTTCCATCCTCTGGTGCGTCTTCAACCGTACACTGATGGCTCATAGCTCCAGTATTTGTTTCAGTTCATTTGGGTTAACATGTACATGCAGACACTAAACCAGATTACTATGGGGATGAGGGTTATTATTCATTGTCGATCACGATCTTAGCGAAAGGAATGTGCTAGTCCCAAGCACGGCAACTCTCTTGTGTTTTCATTTCCCTCCTCCTTCTCTCCCTCCATCTCTTTCTCTCTCTTCCTCTTGGCACCCACCCCTGACAGGCTCAAATTAGATAAGACCTGCCTTCTAGACGCTGCGCAACTAATCAGCTAGATAATAACTATGTGATCGTGACACTATGTACATATTCATGTAGGATAAGAACAGTCAGTTGCATTGAAGTGTTCACATATTAGAATATAATATTGCACAAGTTGGAGCCAGTACATGGCATTTATACCTAAATAAAATGTTGCCATCTTTTTTGTCAATCCATCATCCAAACCTTTAAGAATGACAGGGCATTTTTCAAATGTATGTATAAACTTAAGTGTTTTCTATTTAAAAAAATCTGTAATCATCCTGTCCTCACAACTAAATTTATGTGCACACATTGTTCAATATGTGACAATGTCCTCTCTCAAAAGAGAACATGAGCTTATAACAGGCCCTGAACCACTGAAGTGAGGATGTCTGGCTCCGTGAATTACACTGGCCTTGTTGTTTCTGGATCGGCTGAAGCCTGTAGGGACTGACTTAGAGTAATGCCTTGCCCCATATCTCCCTCAGCACTCAGCCAAATGCAGCTACGCAACAGCAGCCCCACTTAATGTGATCTTCCTTGGCTTTCTGAGGTGGAAGTGGCAGAGAGACAAAGGGCAAAGAAAGAGTCAGTTGACTCATCGATGCACACACACACACTCAACAATGCGCAACCACGCTCCAAAAATAGTTGGTGGGTTTATGTGCGTGTGTGTGGGTGCATTTAAGTGTGCATACAGCTCACATGTAAGTCTCTGCAGGCTCAAACATCTTGTATTGCAAGATTTCCTCTCCCCCTTCACTTCCTAAATAAAGCCTGCTCAGTGAAGTGGAGGAAGAACACAAGAGAATCAATCATACAATTATCCAGATTTCTTCTGTCACTTCAAACGGAAGAGAACTCAAAGTCTGACCATTGTATTGGTGTGGGGGCGGGTGAGCGTGACTGTTTTTTAGTAGCACAAACTTTGCTGTAATAGAGAGCATAGTGCTGTCAATCCTCTTGGCTTGGCAGTCATGTTCTGTGGCAAATGTGTGAGGGTGAAGTGCAAAGAGAGAAAGAGTGTGAGGCAGAAAGAGATCTCTGGAAGAGCAGGGTGGAGAAAATTAAAAAGTTGCTTTCAAACATAAAGCTCATGAAGGTCTTACACAGTATCTTACACCGTGTTTTACCTTGTAATGACTGTGTGCCTGTGTGTGCCTATTTGCAATTTAACAGGCTCAAATCAGAATCTTGTCAATGATACAAAACCATTCCCTGGCCTTTAAACAAGCTCATACAGTAATCTATAATAGCCAGCAAACAGTCTGACGCTAAACAGCCTCAACCAAGGATTTCTGGACCAGCAAACCTGTGCTTTTCCAACTAAATTCAGCTCAGGTAATACTTTCGTCAGGCAGACCATATCCTTTGGCCTGTGACCTATGTACTTAAAAGAAAAAAAAAAAGATTTGAAATCAGAAATTCACTTTCTTCAGCCAGTGTATTCCTCTCTACTCCTATCACTCCTTACACATGCATACAGTATCTATATACTTTAAGAGTGAGAAAAGTTTCTTTAGTATGAAGCCTCTTAAAACAGTGCCCTTGGGTGAGAGACATGTTGTGCTTACTGATCACGTCTTTAATGAAAGAAGAGAGTCTACAAACTTCACTCTACCCATCTCTCGTCTCTCTCAGACGATGCTCAGGTTCTACATCATTAACCAGCCAGCCTTCTGGTATTGATCACCTCATGATCCTGAAATATTCACAGCATTCTCACAATAACAAAAATACATAGGGGAATTGTTTTCTCTATACCTGTACTGCTGCAAAGGCTTTATGGAGTCTAGTGGGCTCTCTAAGTGTCCAGAGGGGGAGACCTAGAGTGATTCACATTCATCAGATCGGGTTGTGTAGGTTCTAGCAAAATACTGCCTTGGACTTTGGCACTCCACTGTGTTGGTGGTAGCACAGTAGTTTTTCTTAAGTCTTTTAAGTAGAGTGCTAAAACAATTATAGTTACATTAATCATAGAAAAATACAAAATAAAAAAATCTTTACAATTATAAATACATCAGAAAGATATTGTGAATTTACATATTATGAACGGACAGACATCAAAGATCATCCTATTACTTATAAAGAAATAGTCTACTTAAAATCCTAAGCGTAACTTTAACCAACAATGGATCACACGACAACCTGTATGTGAAAGGTGTCACAATACTCTGTAGCTCCCCTCACTTCTATGAAGTGTTTTAGGATCTTTCAGCTCACTGTTTTTGGTTTTCTGGCATGCAACTTAACTGTTTTGGTGCAGTTTGCATGCTACTCCCCTAGCACCAAATGACAGACAGACAAAGTTAGTGACTAGCTGATGAACATAGCGGAGGATTTAGCAGTTAAAGAGACAGATATCTCCCTCAGGAGTTGATGGAGCCCAAAAACAGAGCTAAAAAGAAATTGGATTTTGCTCTTGATGACAATTCACAAAAGCTTCAAATGAATGCTGTTTTTTTCTGTATCTGTTGGATCTGCAAATGAGCAACTGTTTGCTAACAAGTTCAACAGATAAACCAAAAGGCCAAAACACAACTATTACAGGTTTAAGACTAAATGTTTTTCTGCAGCAGCAATTCAACATAAGTAAATTCAGTAAATGCTTCTCTATCTGATAGTTTTTATTGTTATTATTAACACTGGATCATTAGCAAAATCCTCCATTACCACATAGGATTCAAATAGCCTTCACAGGCACAAGAAATTCACAGGAAATGATGCAGACATGTACTTCAGCTTTTTCTTTCTTGATTCTGCTAATTCACACCAAACGCTTCCTTCTGGTGCTGCCTCAGATAGACTGGCAAATTTGCAGACCATGGAGTGTCTTTTGTTGTGAAGCAGCAAAAGGAAATGCAGAGTATTTGTCAGGTCAGCTGTTTGAGACTTGGTCGTGGTTGGCAATATTTGGTAGCAGATCATGTATTATTTTCAAGGGGGTAAAGTAATAAAAAGAAACAGCCACAGTGAGCTATTAAATTAAGAGCTGCAGGCGAAAGGCTGCTACAGCAGATTTTGCATCCTCCCACCCCATGGTTTATTTGGCTGTATTGTAAACATAAGTGCACGAGTTGCTCTTCTATTGCATTTCCATTACACAGGTGTCAATATACCTACAAGAGAGATTTTCAACAGAAGGTGAAATATTAAAAATCAGAACTTTATTGGGTTGGTATAAATATGAACAGATCAAAACACGAGATCTTCCCAACAGTGTATTTATCTCTCTAAAGCGAAAGCTAAATTTAGGTTTTTGACACTGCAGGCAACATGTAGAGTATCACCCAACTTTGCCTTCACCTTGTGCTCCCTCTCAATGTCAGTGTTACTTTATTTTTGTATAGATCTGAGCCGATTAATATCTTCAGTTTCCTTAGCAGGCAATCCAGAACATTAACTGTTTGTTTTGTTAAAGGCCTGTTTTGTGTTTGTGCAGGGAATGATTGATCACAGGCGGAGAGGGGACAGCAGAGTAGGGACAGCCTAGTGATATAAATCACATCTGATAGAGGGCACATAGATAATTGGTTGTCTGGCCCTATAGTCACGAGGAGCGGGCCACTATCTTCTGGAGGGAGATAAACTAGAGGGCAACACACAATGATAACAACATGCTTGACTGTCAACAGATGAGATGCAAAATCCCCCCCCCCCAAATCCGTTGTTTCTATGTCCCTTTCTCCTGCCCTGTTATTGTTCAAATGAGGAGTGGAGAGGTTAAGTGGATTGAAAATCAGTTGGCGGAATGTTTCTGTTTATTCTTCTTGCTGCTCTATTTCCAAAAGCGTATCAGCTGCAGCGGTCATCTGTGAATAGATTTACTGTGGGTGACCATGGTACAGCCTGATCAATACAAAAGGCATCATCAAGGACTTCAAACAGCCGCACTATAGCAACGCTCTACAAGACTCCCTCTCAGTCTCGTTCTCACTTTCTCCATCTCCCTCTCTCAAGACACATCTCGTCCCCTTCCTCATCCCTCACACTTTTCAGGAGGGGTGTCCACCTCACTCAGCAGTTTTAGAGATAAAAGGAATGTCCATGTTCATCTGACACACAGAGAGCCAGTCTTGATTAAATAGCCTGACAATGCGCCAAACGTATTGCACTGTTGCCAGGGATACCAAACTGACCTTGGGTGTTGAGTTGCCAAGAAGATACTGAGTGTACGTTCCAGTGAGAAAAAGGACAAAATATACAGCACTTCAGAGGAGAGGATGACCATTTGTTTGAAAGTGTGAAGTTAGAGATGAAATTGTGTAACCACTTCCTGGCAAGAATCAGAGGTAAGGATAATTCAGTTGAGTTTGCCATCTTGATTATTGTTGCTGTGCTGTTTATCTCTTGCCATCAGCACACAAAGACAATGTTGTATTGAAGCTCTTTTGTTCCTCAAATGATCACAAAATCATTATCATAGTTCCTTGTTTGAATACAAACCGTAAAAGGTTGAAAAACATGGCCTTCTATGACACTGACTTTACTTTAAATTTTTTCCAACTCTAATCTGTTCAAGATGCTGTGGCCTCCACTTTCAGCAAAGGGTGAATAATAGTGCAAGGATTAAGAGAGCAGCAGTACAGAATGCAATGCGCTCTCATCATACTTGCTGCATAAAAATATGTTTCATAAACCTGTGTGTCGGATTAAATATTTCCCAAGCCCATGGTGCAATAATAGAGAGTGGGTGCAAAGCAACAAAACATGTCCCGAACTTCTGACATAGGTTTTGTATTTTTGCCTATTTATTTTATTTTCTTAAAGCTATTTTTGAAAAAAACTAAATCTGACTAAATTGAGCTTTGCATTACATTAACAAAATATTTTTTAAAGCATCTGAGCATGAGGAAAAACATTTTGATACATGTGAATATGAGGATTTGGCTGCTGCAAAGAATTTACCAGTCATGTCAGATCCATCACCTTTTAGTAATACAGCAGATTAACATAAATGCAGTGTCTATACATATTTATTTGCATGAGATCTTTGTTGCACTTCATCTGTCAGACTGCACACTGTAGAATGTACAGTATTTGTCACATCAGGAAATAGCTAGAAGGACTAATGTGGCATTAAGGAGGCTTTGTATGTTTTCTATATCTATCCAATTTCTCGCATTGGAAAAAAAATAGTTAGAACCTCAGTTGTGTGATATTACAACAAACAGAGAAAACAGATGCAGCAGCCTTCTCTTTAAATGAGAGATTCTTCTCTCTCTGAGGAGTCCTTTGTGCAGCTGAGGTTTTTGTTGTTCCCCAGGCTTTTGATGAGGCCTCCTGCTCCTCCTTAGCAAAATCTGGAACCTCACCGCAGGATCCTCAGTTGGGAGTAGGTTCACCTGCTGCTCTGTGTGCCCATTTTATCATTTGGATGCACACACACACACAAAGAGAGAGAGTGCGAGAGAAAGACACACAATCAGGTTCCATATTTCCATAGATCGACCTCCAGACACCCCACTGAACTCAACTGTTGCATTTCATCGACTGCTCCAGAGTAGGCATCAGGCACTGTCTTTTGTGTCCTTATATCAATACAATCAAGCATGGGAACATATTGAAATATACTGCCACATTTATAAGTAAGAATTTCTTCCTTTGTGAGAGGGAATGCATGGTTGATGGGCTCTCATTTTCAGACCACTTTACCAGTTAGATGCTTGACATCGGCTACTGTGGAGGAGGAGAAGGATTAGGAGGAGGAGGCCTTGATTATTGTCATTCACATCACATCGTGCCTCTGTGTGTGCCTGCTAATTGATGGGGTTTTTCCTCTTGATTTCTTTGGGGGAAACAATCCAGCAGATGTACATTCATTTACGATGAGGAGATTGCTTCCATTGCCATCATTGTCCATCCATTACCATTCCACCGGCACCAGAGAAACAAGCACAAGCACAATATTCTCCACAGGTATTAGGCTGCAGGTTGTTGTTTACTTAACTTGTCAGGTTTGTTATTTTTGTCAATGACAAATAGAATATGAGCCAGATTTCAGCTATTTGGTGCACTGCTGTCTAAAGAAATGGCTCCTCCGATGTTAATTGCAAGTTTACTCGCATGCTTCCTGCTGTTTTGACATGTTTTCTTTCTACTGAAAGCAAGATTGCATAGTGTAGAATTAGAAAACAAAATGATGCAATAACCTGTATTTAATTCATTACAACTTCTATAAAATATCCAAAAGAAAACCTTCTAATAAACTGGCAAATCTGATTTCCTTTTATAAATCATAATTGTGTATGATCATAAAACTGAACAAAAAAACTTCATTTCAGTAATGAAAGGCAGGAAACTCTGTTACAAAATATGATCTATTATGGTGGTCCTGTATTTCTCTCTAGCCTGCCTATGTGTGTGTATGCCTCCATTGACACGTATGAGCATGTGTGCACTTCCTATCCTTGGGGCCATATTGATCCTAGCCAGGTAAGTCCTCACATGAATAATCAAACCCAGCTGCTTTCAGCCCTTCCTAATCAATAGCTATTCCGACAGCAGGGCTCCAGAGCAACAATTCATAATAAATGGAAAGCCACAATATATACATCTGACCTCTTTGTTATGACAATGCCCATCTGAACATGATCATAACAATAGCTACAATCGATCCAGGCCAAGTTCATGGGGAGGTTAGTCCGGTTATGCCAATTAACTGAGTTAAGGTAACAGCCCCTTTATTGTATTTTTAATGCCAAGGGATCGCATGATCTATGTCAACAGCAGAAATGCTGAAATAACTGAAAACATTGCACAACCTTGGCTGTCCCCAGTGCTGGAGTTTTATCCCCAGCCCAGTGTTGAATGGTCACAGTGAGGTTAATCACAAAGTGATGTGCAGTGTGCAGTGACGTGTGTGTGAGTACGTGTGCATGCGTGCATGCATGGATCAACAAGTTGATTTTCTCTTTTTCTGGAACTCAACTGTCAACCCTCCGCTCAGCCTGAAGCACAGTCCTGTTGCCGGTCTACCAGAGCAGTCTTTTACGAAAGTTTCCCAGAGTTTCATCATCATTGTTACCATCACTTAAACAATTGCCATGGATATAACAACCATGGTTGTGTGCAGACTTGTAGAGGGGCAAGAAAGGTAACAAACTGAGAACCCCCACAGAAACTATATCCTTTAAGTTTGTACAAAAATCCACATGACTCTGATATGATATGAATGTGCCAGCTCTCACTGTAGCACATCTATTACATATTATGAGTAGTATACGAAGCGACCAATGCTAAAACTGAGATGTTGTGTCTGCTTGTACCCATATGCATAAAGATTGCTCACAGTTGGGAAAGTATTACACAGGCAGTAAGACTGAATCCACAACAAAGATACCTTATGACAGCTCCTTAATCAGCTCCCTAATCTTAACCTATGATGCAATATGATGAATTCGGAAAATCACATATTGCACCTTGAATTTATTCACTCAAACTTGATGGCAGGGTCAGAAACACCCAGCATTAAGGTGTTTAATCTGATAAAGAATTTTGGAAAAAAACAAAAACAATTTAAAATATATTGTTGTGTTGTCTCTGGCAGCTCTGATATGTCTGTCTGAACAGGACTTTGTTAAAACACTGCAAGTAATTTGATGCTAAAATATCATCATGTGTAAAAGCAAAGAAAAAAGTAGCAAGTAGTGCAACTGAGAAATTTAATTACCTAAAACCCTATAAAAAATAGTCTTTTCTAAATATGGCTGTAGAATACTCTTATTCATTTTATATCCAAATAGGAGCGAGCAGGTTCAACCACATAATTAAGTTTTTGTGTGCTAGTTATTTATTCATTTAGAATTCAAAAGAGTGACGAGTACAAACATTTGGTTAAAGCCTCACTCATTTTGTAGGCTTAATGATTTCAAAAAGTTAAATAAACAGGTGGGTAGGATCAGAATTGTGTCACAGCACTAGGACAGGTAGAGCAGATTTCGGAAGAAAATTCGTGCCAACAGGTCCTTTTCACAGCAGGCAGTCTTGACATGTCATAGCAAGAGAGGCAACAGTGTAATGGCTAAATTACACTCAGGTGTACAAGTTCTAAGGCACTGGTTTGTGGATGCTGGCTCATGGCTTACTGAGACACTTCAAATGAACAGTCATCATTAATGATATACATAACACCTGCACTCTCTCTGCTCAGACAAGTATGTCACCTGCATGAAGAATGCCTGTACAAAGATTACGTAGATGAATGAACCCATATAGCATAAGAAATATACAGGGTTTTCATCATGAGATTCATGCGATTTGATCACATTTAAAACCAAACTTCACATCTACACCAAAGGAGTATGGTTTAATTCTTCTTTGAGGATTCCTGGTGACACAGACTTGAATCTGTATATCCAGAGAATCTCTCTTTGAAGAACTTTCGTCTCTAAGTCATCTCCCCCGTGGACTGCCATTACTTTTCCCATCCCCAATGCACTGAAGATCTTTAATAGTTCATTTCAATTGCTTGCAATAGGTGAAGTAATACCACAACATTGCATTGAAGCAGTCAGCAGGAATTTAAAGGCTTAAATGGGCATCTATAAGTAAATGCCCATTCCAGCTCCTTGAATTGATGAAGCATTTAAGATTTAGATAGGGACAAGAAACATTTCAGCTGGAGCTGAACTACCTGAGGATGATCGTGCCTGCAAGTTTTCTTATTTCATAAGCTTAAGTCATACATATATTGTACTGTAAGTATGTTTTTTTTGTTGTTGTTGTTTTGTTTTTGGTGAATTGACTCAAAAACCCAGTAAAGGGTTGCTTAATAAATTGCTTTAATTTTCTCCAAAGTTACCACTTGGACACCATAATATTAAAGTTATACTATGAAAACACTGACAAACTTCTGGTAAGTCACATCTGACAACATAAAAAGTTTTGATATCTAACTGACAAGCCCTAATTAAACTGTTGACAGCTCTGGCAGATCAAGACACTTCAAAGAGCCAAATCTTAGTGGTCCTGACTTACAAGTTTTAACACTAAGAGCTTAAAACAATGATATGATGTGCTCAAAATTAGAAGTTCTCTCACCTCTTGAAGCATGGTAAGACATTGTTAATACTGTGTTTTATAGACTAATTGAATTGCTGTTTGGAAACTGCACTCATTCCTGCTGCAATTTAGATTTAAAAAACCATGACTCATTTGGCCTTAACCTTTTGTGAGTTCCCAATTACTGTTAAAAATGCAAAAATAAATAAATAAATAAATAATAATAATTGCAATAATTTTGTATTTGTCAGTATTACTGTATGAAAATAGGCATAGAGTTATAGCTAGAGATAGAGAACAGTTGGCCTATGTGCTTTACACTGAGGCTAGAGGTCCAAGTGCATATTTGTTATGCATTTTGCACTCTCTTCATAGATTATTTTCTTAGTTTTCAGGCTCACTCACCCTGTGCTGTACATCCTATACTGCACTCTGTTTGGTTTTGTTATTCTGTATGAGTTAATAAAAATCTGTTCCCTTACGATTTTACTGTATGGTCTCCTTTCTTTATGGTAGGTAGCAACCTGTGAGATATACAAGTTTACTATCACTGAGATATCAGCATTCACAGCATTGAAGACATTCCAAATTATAACCAGCAAATGGTGAATAGAGTATACAGGGTAACATTTGCATGATACACAAGGCAATTCCCAAGTGTTGTGCTCTTTATGCAAACACAGTATAATTTTGCAAAATAACAAGACATTGTAATTCCACTCAAATAACTTCTCCTCAGAAAATGATTTCTTGTTTTTGTTGTTTGCCCTCTCCAATTTCCCCCTTGGTTGCTCACCATCACACTAAAGACACATCCAAAAAAGCAGTGCCACACACAAATAGTCCTGTGCTCAAGTTAATTATTTTCTATATTTGACTAAGTATTATTTGGGGGCTCAATGATGCTTTGAGTGAACTAAAGGTTATACAGCATACACATTTTAATAATGTGTAAGTTTATATTTGCCATAATACATGTTGACATTACTTGAAATATGTACTGTCAGTTTTTTTGTGACGCTGTGGTACCAAATTGACCCAAATTATCCTTTCACAACAGAGGCTCATAATGAGACTAAAATGTGTTTTTCTGGGAGAAGAATATTACCATTTAACATGCTCACTTTTAATTCAAAATTGCTCAGTATGCAAAGTAACTAATTTTATAAAGTGAATTGTAATAGGACTGTCAAAAATGTGAAGAAAAAAAACCTGATAACTAATTTCCCCAATCTCACTTCTTTGCTCAGTGCCCTACAAATCCTCCACAATCCAGTTGATGTGCTGAATGGCTTCTGAAGTAAGTGGCATGAAAGAGAAATATCTCCTTCCACCACTGCTCACAAGCACCTCAAGTGAGAACCATAAAGTGTTTGTGAGTGAGGGATTTGAGTCTGCTCTTTTGACAGGTTTAAACCCAGCCATCCAATCTTAATCCTATGGGCAAAATGCTCTCTTGCAAAGGATTCAGTCATCTGCTTTCAACCTCTGACACAGACAGAAAAATACACATTTCCCAACATCACATTTCTATTGTATAGTGTTTCCATATCTGTATCCCTGCAACGTAAAATTCTGGCTATTCATGTCAAACCTGTAATTTTGGATGCCATTTCTTTTTTTCAAAGTACATATTACAGTTTTCTGCATTAATCTACAATAATTCCATGCAACTCAATAATTATAATAAAGCAAATTTGTTCTAGTTGTTTTTGGTTTTTAAGTAATGCTCTGAAAGACAATGTGAAGTTGTTTACCACAGCAATTCCATAGTAAAGTACTGCATGTTTTAATTTGCTTGATTCACAGTGCAACATTGAATTGGTCAGAAGTAGTTGTAAGTGTAAGCAAGTAGAGCTGCTTTGATGGTTAGCTTAGAGGCACTGTTTGGGGAAAAAAACAAAAAAAACAGACATAAATTAATGTCAAATTTAGCCAAATTAAGATCATCACCTTCATCACTTATTAATACAAATAGTACCTTCAACTCAGCCAGTGCAGTCTCACTGCCTCTTTTCAAGAAGTAAATTGGTCATAAATTGGTGATATGAGTTAAAAAGCAGATATACGTTAACTGTTTTTATTCTTGTTCCATGCCAAATATGTGGCCCATTAAAACTGGAATTACAAATCAAGTCAAATATCAAAAGTACCAAACAATTTCTGGTAACACATAACAAAAACATCAATCATGAAACAAACATATGTATACCTAAGAATCATAATAGAGTATTCACTTTGTTGCTAACATCATAATTGCTTGACTTTCTTTCTGTCCTTTGGCTTTTTCCAAGCAGCCGGCTAAATTTTTTTTGTATTATGGGTAAATAAAAATAAAACAGCAAAACTTTATTATCATTAAGCAATGACAAAAGTGTTCTTAGTAAATCTAACAGCTAACGTGAGCTAATGAATTCATCATTAATCATAAATATCTTCTTCATTCATTTCAGGCAATAGCTTTTTGTAATGTATCAGTGACTTATTTACTCCTCCAACGAAACATTACTGATTTTTTAAGTGCTCAATCAATACATTAATAGTTTGGGGTATCTCTTGAGTGTTCTAACTTTAACTTTTTTTAAATCATTCTGGTGCACATGCTGCTTCAGGCCTGTCTAATTTGCACTATTGCTGTAGACACCAGGGAGAGTAAATGCTAAGTGGATCAATACCATTGGAAAAAAAAAACCCTTACACTAAAACTTTTGTACTGCTATGGACTCCTTCCAGTAAGTGTTCTTAACATTGTAAGACTCCATCCTCCGGGGAATCAGATGAAATCTGGTGTTTTTCTTCCCTTGGTTCCTTAATAGGTCTCTTGGGCCCTCCAACCAATATGTGGCAAGAGGAAAATAAAAACACTGATAATTTGTAAGTTATGCATAGAAGGGGGAATAAGACACACCTCCCTAATGCTGTTCCTTTTTCTATTTATCCCCAAGACATTCTAGTGCTCATTTTGTTTTTCCAATGCAAGTAGCTTCCCCTCTGCCATAACCATATGCACTTGTTCTTTAGCTGTAAAAAAGACAGTAACATAATTGATAAGGAGTGTGTTTCCTGCTTTTAAACAGACAACCGTCCCCTCTGGGCATTTTTTAAAGCCACTTGGATGCTGGCTTATACTCAGAGAGGACCTGGAACAGCATGGCAGATAACCGTGCTCTTGCTAAACAAAATATCAAACAGATTTTATTGATGCACTACACGCATAATGCACATTACAAAGATAACTTTACTTTCAAAGACTAGACTTAATCATTGAAAACATTATCATAAAACCCACCGAGAAATTAATGTAAAAAGAAGAATAAAGAAGAGAGTGAAACCTAGTCTGAACTGTTATCAGGTTTTATGAATTTATTCAGTTATTTTTTTATTATTGCATGTTTATTCAATTTGTCAGTGATTTTCTATTAAAAGTGAGTGCTGTTAATTGGTTTTGCCTTGCTAGTAGTTAGTTTTTTAGCTGAACTTTACTTTTCGTGGGTGTTTTAGATCCAAGAGTTATTCTGTAGCTCATTTTGTTCCGTCTTGTATCTGAACAATATCTACACCTACATTTACAGTCAAAAGAATCTAAATGGCCATAGCTTTAGACCTATTTCCTTTTTAAAGGTGGAGGATAAATTGTCACAGCTTCTGTACAGAATCTGCCCCTCACTCCATGAAATGAATATTTAATGAGTTTTATATTGCATGTTACTAACGCTAGTCTCACAGTTTTTTCTTAAAGCATACTCACTGAAAGGAATGAACTCCTTCAAATAACTTCAGGTCCCTGCTGTGGATGTTGAACCACAACCTGGAACTGCTATCACAGACTCACACAAATAGTACGAATTAGATCCTGATCCCAGCAATTTAAAAGCTTAACTTATCACGTCGAATTTCACACAGTCACTGTGGGAATCAGTCGGCATATGAGTAATAGTTAGATTTTTTTGTTCATGCATGCCCTCCTGTGGGGACAAAACAATGACTCCCCTGTGGAAATCTTTCATAAGGATGCTAGAGAGAGTGAGACAACCTTTTGATCATAGTTTCCCTGATCTTTTCTGATTCTAATATAGTAAGACCATACAATTACAGTCAATTACCAGACATAACCTTTGATAACTGTTATATTTTAAACATATTGATTCATGCCTCCATAGCATACAAGCCAAGAAAAAAGCATAAAACTCCACAAGACTTTATCTCCAGTGTTTCTTAAACCTAAATGTACTCCCACTCCCTTTAGAACGTAAGCAGTATGGTTTGTATAAAGTCAAATGATCTTTGCTTAACCCCTTGTACGAGGCCAAAATTGACAAAGAAATAACCACCAAAGGAATTTCTGAAAAGAAGATACATTTTACAGCTGAATATACAACATAGAGTAGTACATTTTTACTGCTTCAAAATATGATTTCACTATATCAGGGAGAATAAATCAAACTCTGCTTTCCTCCAGGATGATTGTTTGGCATACCTGGCTCTGGAGGTCTAAAGCCTGGCCTGTGTCCCTCATCTCTCAGTACCCATAAGGCCAGAGAAGCATTGTCCTGGTCTAACTACAATGTGATCTACCTTCAATAGACAAAGGATTCCAGCTGGGTTTATTCCTCCTTTCTTTCAACCTCCTCCCAGTGACAGATGGGACCAAAACTAGAAAAAAATCCTTGAAGACAAAGAAATTAGTGCCTTTTATATGGATCCAGAGCAGCTAGACACCAGGGATGTTTGGCAGGGGTAGGAGAGGAGTTGCAGCCTTTCAGTATCATTTTACCCCTCATTGTTGCAAAGAAAAAAAACATTATACTATAGCAGAAGAGCCATACAAAGCTCCATTAAAATAGAAACCTGTCTGACACATTGTTTGTATTGTTTTACTGAACACAAGAGCGGTACACCTCAATATAAATAGAAAAATGCACACAGTGACACACATGCTCACATATACGCATTCTCTTTCTATTATTACCAAACATACATATGCGCATGCACACACACACTCACACACACCTCTGTGAGCTGGTGATAACTGCTTAGCAGTGTATGCTCCAACAATTGTCAGACTGCCAGGGCAGAGAGAGCCAGGAAAGGAAGAAGGGGAGGGTGAAGGAGCAAGCTATGAGTGGCACCACAGAGTGGATACAAGGAGAATTAGACAGGTGCCATGGGGAGAGGTTGGCAGAATGGGGAAAAGGTAGATGTTGGTGAAAAGGTGGTGGGACAGATAACAGCAGAATTGTGGAAGAAGGAGAGATGGAAAAGACTTCAAGATTTCAACAAATGACAAGACCTACACAGAAGACTGGAGAGAGATGGGGAACTGGAAGGACAAAGGCAGAGAAGAGGGGGTGGGGGGGTGGTGCATACAGCCAAAGAAAGGATATGAAAAAAAACGGGAAGAGGAAAAAAATAGCAGACAAAGTGTGAAAAGGAAAGAGAACAAAACAAACCATAGAGGGTGAATGATAATGTGTTGGGCAGGCACCTCCACCTCCACTGGATGCAACACTCCCACTCCTTTCATGGCTTGCAGTCTGTCATCAGCAACCCATCTCCAAGGACAGTACAGGCAAGGCTCCGTCAGTAGCTGTGCAATAAAAAACACGCACGACATAGGTGAGTAGAGCTGTTCCCTTGTCTTAATTTTACTTAATTTGCCATAACACTTCACCTCATCTCACATTATGTTCAGGAAGGAGAGCAGAAGTGAGAGAGAGCAAAGGATGTGATAAGTCAAAGCGGGAGGGAGTGAGAATGAGATGGTGTGGGATTGAAAGGAGGCAGTGTGTGAGACAGATAAACTGTCGATGGCTCACGGTCAGCAGTCCACCAGCACCACCGTGTGGCTGAAATAGCAGGGCAATACTTCATGGTAGAAAAACCATCAAACACTTTAGAAAACACTCAGATCATCAAATTTTTACCCAGGAACATTTTGCCACTGTCACATTCTCATGGTTCGGTTACTTTAAAACATACATGCGTATAGAAAAAGCAACAACACTTACACACACATTGTACATATCCATATGCACGATTCCCTTGTACAACCACTCACACAAAAAAGATAGACTTTTGGTTATAAGTTTTACCTGCTTAATTTGAACAGCAAATACAGATTAGGTCACTTGTATAATATAATACAATATTCTCATACACATTCTAGCTTTGGACTGGGTCCTATCTGGGTCACTACGGTGTGTGCTGTTTTGCTGTATCCCCATTCATCCATGTCAACAACTGACCTGCTTTTCCTCCCTCCCTTCCCTTTTCCTTCTCTGCTGTGTAAAACCATTTAGCTTTGGATGAGACAACCATTCAGTTCGTGGGGAAAAGAATGCTGCCCAAGTTTAAAATCAATCACATCGACCTTTCGAAATGTCCAAGTCTAATGTGTTACAGTGGCACTATGCTCGATTTGTCTGTAAAGCAAAATTCTGATGTTTGTCTGGACAAAAATACTGGAAGATAACATATCTGTACACCAGGAACTTTTATATTTTTGGATAAATTATTAGCAAACTAACAGTTTATTTCTTGTAACATCACATTCTGTAGAAGCTTTTAGCGTCAGAGGAGAAGCTAAAACATTGGACAGCGTAGTGATATATCTTTAGGAAACATCTAGAGGAAGATTTAGATGGTTAGCTGCCAACATTAATCCTGGAACTTCCAACAGCCACACGAAAGATAGCTGACAGAGAGTAACATTAACATTACATCTACATTAACAGTGCTTGATAAAGTTACAGTAGCTCACCTTTGTCTCAGCTGTTTTGTTGCTTCTTGTCTAAATCTCGGTTGACTACAGATAAATTTAGTCCTTAAATCTGTTTCTTTGTTTGTTTGTTTTTTGTTTCACTTTCTGTTTTCTTCCAAGAACTGGAGCTAAAGTCAGATAACATTACTGAGAGAAAATTACTAAATGAAAAATACTTCTGAACAGTGGTGCAACAGGTCAAGTGGCTCAATCAGCTTCTGAAAAAAAGATATTTTTCGGTGCTGAAGAACACTGTTACTGGATACTATGGTATGCGATTCTGTCAATGCATGTAGGTCATTGAATAGGAATGCAAGAATTTGATCATTTGTCCATTTTACATGAAAAATGTGATTCATTTCATGTCCTACAGTAAAGATCATCAACCAATCATTTTACCATAGTTTTTGTGGATGAAACTAACACTGCAGGTGTACCGGTCCTTCTTCATCATGGTAACAATAATAAACATGAGGTTTTGGAGCAGTCGCAGTTAAAACAAACAATAACTTTCTATTCATCCACCCCAACCCACTTCCTAATGTGGACTTTGTCACTCTATAAATTGCATCACCAAACTTCCCTCTTTGCTCTGATCATTACTGTGGCTGCTAGAGGCCACCTAACAATTAACGTAACTATTGGTCACAATATGCATAATATAAAGTTGAAGAATGTGAGGCAACAGTTGTGACAATTGGCCAGAACTGTGTCTCGTAAGTCTGCCCACAAAACGCACACACACACACACACACATTCACACACACATAAATTTCTTATTCCTCACACCACCCATGGGTTTTTAGGGAAAGGATAAATCTATGGGAACAACTCAATCGCATTACCTTATGTAAATACCCAAGAACCCCCCCCCCCTTCCATCTTTACCACTATGTTAGCTCCCAGCCCTATGGCTCCTCTGGCAAAGAAATGCGCATGGGGCAAATTAACATTTGCTCTCATAGTCTGCAAATGGCAGCTCGTGCTTGCCATAGAAATGAAACACTGGCCCATGCAGGAGAGAGAATGAGAAAATATTTGTGCGTGGAGCGATTAATAATTCGTCAGACACAGCAGTAACATTTGCTTTTATGGGCAGTGGATCGACAGAATGGGCTTCTTCAGGAACTTTTGAATCAAAGCTTGTTTTTCTTATCAGCAACTTCATCTTCCTCTATGCATTCAGAGGCATCACTGCACACTTTTTACTGACCAGCATTAGAATTAGAAGCAGTAGGTTCAACATTTCTTATCATATATTGAGAGCTGTTCATTTTATAGTAATGTTTCTCATAAATATGGAAGAAGGAAGATGTTAAACAGAAGAGGCAAGAAGCCTGGAATGTATCGCCAGCCCTTTACCATAGAAAGAATATTTTGTCCTGATTACAATAAGAGCAAAAAGACTTCTTAATGCTATGCTTCATTATGCAAACATAGCTGTTTGCCCACAGGACTAAAAGGCTTTGAATACATATAATTGTTTGACATTTTCAGCTGTGTAAATGTAAAAGTACAGAGACACTGATTGATTACACCATTGCAGAAAAGCAATAAATGATTTGCAGGGCAAGGGAGTAAATTTATGTCCAGGGTTTCTCTACGACATGGCTCCCACACTTACCCGTCCATTAATGCTGTGATCACTCAAAGGGCTAAATGGGACAGAGTTATTATAAGAAGAGGGTAGATGGGACACAGCCTCCTGCTGAAACTCCACAGGCACCACAAGAGGAGCACCTTCCCCATTTGCTACTCAAGATGTTTGACTCAAGGCGAACCTTAGTGCAGATGGCTTTTCTCTGATCTGCTGTAGTTTGATCCTGCTGTGGAAATATGCTGTCTTTCTTTACAGCCTGAACAAGACAGACAGACATTCTGAAGAAAAAAAAGGCATTTCTGTGAGTTACAGTTTCCAGCAAACAACGTCCATGTTTAAGTGCCTCGGTGAGAGCTCATTTCAGATGGAGGAGTTGCTCTTTCAGAAAAGAGGCACAGCAGATCAATATGTTATGCAGTTTAAATATACTCTTTCCTACAGGTGAAATGTTTCAAGGTTTTGACAAGACGTTTAACTACAAACACTTCGAATTCAGTTCAGTGACTTCATGTGTTTCTTGCTTCTTCACATTAATAATTAAGTGTTGGATATATGTTTCATTAACATCTGCTATACGGTACAATTTCTTCTAAGCCTCAGGACTAGTACCCTGAGGCATCTAGGCTCAAACACATGGAAACACAGGGCCAAACACACTGAAGGGAAGATGTTCATTTTGCCATTTTGCATCAGTGTGAGATGAGAAAAGAATAAATTGTGTTTATTGTTGAACGTTACTCTGGTACTTTTGATGTTTTATTCTGTAATGGCATGTCAAGATACACAATATAGAACACTAAGATCATTGTATGGTAATCTTATCTTACATGATATACAATAACTAAACCTTCATCTCACCTTCATTTGGCATTTCTGGTGACCCCTTGAAACCCAGGACTTGCATTTTACATCATCTGTTGAAAAAATGATGAAGTTTCTACTAATATGTACATGTGTAAACAAGATCAAATTGGCATTATGCAGTTTTGAGTGTAGACATCTCTTTCACAGCATTAATAATTGTGGAAACTTGACTGGGCTCACCAATCATAAAAACTGTAAAACAGTGGTAATATTGAATTACTGTATACTAGTCTACCTTTGGTCTCAAGCAACAGCTTTTAGTTATTTACATCACATGTGTGGTATATTAGGTGGTGATGTCGATGTAGAGATGATGAAGATCTCCGCTGACACTGACTTACTTGTATATAGAAGTTTATTACAAGCCAGTTCAGCATCCCGGACAAAAGCACCGCGGTAACCTGAGGAGGATCGAGCGGCGTATGGATCTCTCTCTCTCACAGCTCTAAACACCAGTATATATACATTGCTGTTTACATGGTTCAGAGAAACATCTGGACCTTCATTCAATGCCTTCATTGTTAAGAGGAAGATGATGGATAAGAGGAAACCTCACCTTTAACCTCTACTAATCTAGGGGTCACATTTTAACCCCTCATCCTAAACATAAACCCCAAGGGCTAACTTCAGACATAGGAACTCATAAGAAGTGAAGACATCTGAAACCTTTCAGACATTCCAAAAAGGCAAAACATACATAAGACATCCTATACTACATATTTCCTTCGAGGCTATTACCTAGCTCGAAAAATAAAGAATAAACATACATGTTTACCTACATATACTTCCCAAAAATCTCGAACATTGTTTTCAGACAGATCATACACCCTGCCTATAACATAATCAATCTGTTCAAGCAAACACGATTGCCCAAAAACCATATTCCTTTGTTATCTTTCTTCTCCCTTGCAACAGGCCAATCCATGGCTGGCTACCAGATCATCATCTAACAGGTCTGGGTTGCAATTATCTGACCCTCATGTGATTTCTCCAAAGTCCAGTAGAATCTGTGGTGGCACCTCCGATCTGGCACAACTGTTTGTCACTTCTGGTGCAGCTTCCTGCAGGCCCAAATCACATCCTAGCGTGATTTGGAAATCTCCCTTCATGGTGACCAGAAAAACTTTTCTAATTGTCTGCTCCGTAACTGCTTTACATAGCTTCATCGGCACTTTTATTTCTTGTCTAACTTTGACACATCCATTTATGTGCTGCATTTAAGCTATACTCTCTCCTTAGGCCTGCATCATGGCCTGCAGCAATGTCATTGTTGGGCGCTGATGCTGTATTCGAGCCATCTGTTTCTTAAACCCCTCTGCTCTTCCACGCGGCCCAAACAGAGTGACGCCCCCGTTATGTGCATATGCAGAATCGTTATATATTGTCACTTTCACGTTTGCCTTCTGCCAACAAACAGCTTCAGTCAACCCACAAGTTTCAACAAGCTACGAGCAGATGCGGGCTGTGGTACTCCAGCCTTCTCTACAACAAATCCACTTCCTTCAGCTTTTACTACTCAATTTATCTCCTGCGATAACAAGATCCATCAGTCCAATACTCCAAGTCTGCGCCCGGCGCAATGGAAAACGCAATCTGATCCTGACTTTTGAATATTTTCTGCCTTCTTGAACTTCAATCATGTGGTTCTACCATCTTCTGGAGTTAGCAAATTCTCAGCTGGATTTACCGTAACACACCTTGCTAAGGTAACATCTTCCTGCTCTAAAAGCCTAGTGACATCTCTGAGCCTAGACATGGTCAATGTGTACTTGCCATAGTTCAGAAGATTTCTGAGAGGGCTATGATGGAGTAAGAGCCAGTTACCGGATAACCCATTGTGACAGATGATGCCTTGTCTACATCAGATAAACACCATTTGCTCTCTTAACAGGTGGCCCCAACTCTACCTCACTAACATAAAAATCTATTTTACTCCATATAATCCCAATTTCCCCTTAATTATCGTCACAAACTACTATTCCTTTGTTCTCTTTAAAACGTTCTTACACTAAGTCTTTCTAGCCGCTTTTTGGGGGCTCATAGAAGTTTTCCTCTCTCTTTCTCAAAACGTCCTTTAACAAGGCTCATGGATTTTTGTTCTGTCTAACAATATCAAAGTCCCTCGTGAGGCTCATGTAACAATAGCAAAAGGCCTATGTTTTTGAAAGGGCTCATGTACTTTATCAATAAACGTCTTCTTGAAAGCTCACTTGGGTTTAATCGCCAAAGAAAAATCCTCTTTCAAAAACTCACTCGGGTATCATATCAGACAAAATATCACTTTCTTTATACATATACATTATTTTCAGCCACAACTATGTTCCTATTCAATACAAAATCTATCTTCTTTAACATAAATCCCATGTACACCATCCCGTTAATCACAGCCTTTCATACAGCTGAGACAGCGCGGCTCCCTGCACACACACAGACAGGCACTACTCACTCAACCCCAGGGACTGCTGAGAATTCTCAAAACACACAGCAGGTCCAAGGCTTTGTCCCAAGAACCCGACAATATCAATCCCTAAATTCTCCATAAAATCTACTCATTCATACTTTATCCTGCGTATACTTTCTACAGCTCTATTTCTTATTTTCCTTCTAAATTTATGCTACCTTATGAGGGTGTAGATATTCAATGAGAGGCTACTTCAGACACTGTTAGTCAACTAGTGTTGGTGGGAACTTCCCTGATTACAGATTTTTGCACTCACACCCCAGTTCCTTGAGAACGACAAAATTCTTAGTGATGTTCCAGGTTTGGCCAAGAATACAAACCACCTCCAGAGGGTTTTATACGAATCTGCGGCTTTCCTTTATCTCTCTATTCCTCTTTCTTCTCAATCTAACCTTATTTCTGACGACACCACGCAGTGACAGTGGCCTACACACATGTCTTGCGTTAAGAAGATAAGACCCCAATCTTCGTAATCTTGCATGGTTTTTATCTAGCAGCTCACCTTATCGTTGCAATTCAGCTATTCTACACTTTTACTTCATCGCATGATTTTCTTCACTTCTTCTGAGCTTCTTGTTTACTTCACTTCTCCTGACACTCTCCCCTCTTTTGCCGCCTCCACAGCGCAGCCGGATCAGGGGTAGAAGCGAACATCACTCAAACATCAACACAGCACAATTCTTTTCGATTAACGACCATACAGCAAACACACACACAACGCCCTCATCGCGAACCAGCGCCCCATGAAGTGATGCTCGTAATCAGCGCCCGGCTTAGTGCGGTAGGTCTTCAAGAAGTTGCCAAGGCATGGTCACAACCGTCCAGTTGCGTGACGCCAAATTCTTGTGTACATATTGGGTGGTGATGTCGATGTGAAGATGATGAAGATCTCCATGACACTGACTTGCTTGTATACTAGAAGTTTTTATTACAAAATGGTTCAGCATCGGACAAGCACCGTGCCTGTGAGGATCCGAAACTAATATGGATCTCTCTCTCACAGCTCTAAACACCAGCTTATATATACATTGGTTGTTTACATGGTTCATGAAACATCTGGACCCTTCATTCAATGCCTTCATTGTTGAAGGAAGATGATGGATAAAACCCTCACCTTTAACCTCTACTAATCTGCGAGAGGTCATTTTAACCTCATCTAAACATAAACCCCAGGGGCTAACTCAGACACTCATAAGTGAGGAACATCTGGAAACCTTCAGACTGCATTCAAAAGGCAAAACATACATAGACATCCTGTATACTACACATGCTACCCATTATTGTACTGCAGTCATTATGAACTTGGCGACACATTGCCAACTTCTTTCTTGTCATTAACTGGTTTTAGTGATATGAATGGTCAGATTTGCTTTTGAGTTGTGCGTCTGAAACTCTGCTCAACTCATTGTTAAAATACTCAGTGCACAAGAAGGGTGACGTCATTTGCTCAAGGTAGAGTATGATTCATAACCATAAAACTGAGTTCAATGCACACAATTCAGTCTTTCTAATTCAAGGAAGTATTTTTCAGCAACTCAGGTCAATGCTGCATTGTCTGCACATCAACAAAATACAACATTTAGTAAATTTGTGATAGACAGAGTTTTGACTGTGTTTCCATGAAATCATGCTTTCAAACTAGATGACTACAAATTTTAATGTTTTACACTGAAAATCTGAAGAATTGAACATTTTTAATAACAATTTGAAGGATGTCCAGCCTGGCGGGTACAGCTGATCTTTCATTCGGCCTCCGCGGTTGTGATATCGGTAGTGACAGTAGCGGTAATAGTGGTGATCATGGTGCCAATTTCAGAAACCTTTCCATTCAGGGAAGGGTGTCTACTGGTGAGTAGGTTGGTGTGATTGTGGGTGGAGATGGGTGAATGGTGACATGTAGTAAGTATGAACAGATATGACACAAGTTCAGAATTTTTCTGCATGCACATTAATTGACCAGAGGTTCAAGTTCCAGAGGGCTCCTTTGGAAAGGTGCTTGTCGCTGGTGTTGGTGGTGTTCTCTACACTCACAGATTTCAGGTTATGAAATCAGGTCACAACAAATACACTGTCATGCTCATCTGGTGAACTGTGGTGGACCTAATAGCGAGCCATTTTCAAAAGCAACAAGTAATGGTCAATTTCCCATTGATGATGTTGTTGTTGTAGCCTACCTGGTTGCATTCCCCTCAGCAGCTAGTCCAGGCGTACAACTGAGGAGACAGCTCCTTTGATGTGGGTCAATGCAATGCTGATTAAAGAAAAATTAGAGACACATCTTGCGCTTAGCAGCTCACTCCCAAACACAAAGATGCGATAGGCATGGCATGATGAAAGTCATTCAATGAAAATGTATAACCTTGGCTTGTGTGAAGGTGTCTTGATCAGGTATCTGTCGAAGGCGATCCTTAAACATCTGCGGCTCTGTTCTTTCAAAACAGCTCCGATTTGTCTTCTGACTAGACTCAAGATGTTTCAGGGTTACGACGCTTGAATGTGCAGTGGCAGACACCGATCGGCTGCCTCTATGTCAAGGTTTTCAGTATTACGTTTCTTTGAAATCTTTAGCCTCCTCATTGCCACCATTGTCGCCTTGTTGCTCCAGGACTGAAGGAAAATCTGTGTGACGGTGGCGTCTGACAAGCGTGGGGCAGCAGGGAGCAAAATGATGGCCATGTCAGTTGCTTGTGTTGTCACATAGCGGTGTTACCATAATGAAAGACATCTATGAACTACTCACACTACTCACAATGTCAGGAGAACACAGTGCACTCTTCCACCCACATGGTAAAAGAGGGAATGATTTTGTTAGTGCTGCCAAATGAACAATGAGGTTGGTCCCTTGCAGATTTTTCCTGATCACCTATATACCTTGCGCAAGTGGTGAAAGAATGGGAGCTAAACACGGGTGACAAATTGAAGGAAAAACCTGAATAAATGAGTGGAGATAGATAACGAATGCAGATGCTTCCACATAGGTTTAGTGCATGGCACAGAGTAGAGGTAACGTTAGTTTTCACTGAAGCACTCAATGTGGACAAATATTTTCAATAACCAGAAATTAGAGAAGTATGCGTATGTCTAAACTAGCTTGTTAAATTCAATCTTAACCATTGTTGATATATCCACCCCTGACACTCATCCACACTTCCCTTAAACCTGCTAATTTTAGGCGCAGGTGTTTCAATCAGGGGTAACCAAGTGCTTGTCACGTCACGTGAAAGAGAAGGGATGAAAAACAACTCTGTGCTTTGTTCCCTGTTGCTCATAGTGTTTATCTAGATGTTAGTTGTTTAATATTGTTGTGGGGTAAAACAATAGCTGCTTTTGGTCTCACACAGATGTTGTTAATGATGTGATAAATAAAATATATCCCTTCCAAAGAACTCTGTCTGTGTCAAGTTTACAGTATGTTTAGTGTGGGTAGTGTACATGTAGTTTGCTATGTCTCTCAGCCATGTCATGACAAGAATTTATGACTGAATGGTTACCCGCTCGCCTAATCAGCTGCATTTTAGGTAAATACATTATAATTTCTGTGATTTTTATTAAAAACTTCAGCTCAGATTATTTAATAAGAGTGATTTATGCATTATTTTCTTATCAATATATCACTAATTAATTGATTCTTACATTGATAGACTCTTGATTTTGATTAATCTCCAGTGAACTGCTAAGGAACATACTGATAGCACTATTCACATATTGTTGTAAGGCTATGTTCTCAAGGTTTTGTTTAGTTTTATTCAATGTTTGGTTGTTCAGCACTCAATTGAAGCCTCCAATCTCCTTTGTTTCTTTTCTTCCTGTCTATCATCTTCTGCTTTGTTATTCGATTCAAATAAATTTAAAAAAAAGAAAAAGAAAACAACAGATGAGTGCTTGAAATATCCTACTGAGACTAAAGCCTCATTTCCGATGGTGTCCTAGAAACATAAATCTCATTATAATTTCCAACATCAAGACAATCTACTTTGGAATAACACAAAATTATGAGTAAAGCTAAAAAAAGATTTTAAAATAAACATATTGAGGAAGCCAAACAACTTCAAACCATACATATGCATGGGGTGCCTTCAACAAGATGAAGCAAAGACTCTTGGATATCAGGGGAAGAAACAAATAAATACATGTTGAAATCTTTTGAAACTTTGCAACAATAATTAACAGTGTTGTTTTACTGTCACAAGTTGGACCCAAAGAGGAGGACAATGTTTTTGAACAAATGCCTGATTAAACATTGTGGGGTGCCTTACTCAGACATTGCGTAAAAATGTGATCCACAGCACATATCAAAATGAACACCTTACAAACAACTCATAGAACACTAATGTTTTGCTCTTAAATTGATGTAGCAATGGAGTGCAACAAGCAACAATACACAGTTTTAACCATTATTTCTGTTTGCCTCACAATCACAATGAAGAGGGCAGCTGTTTTTCCTTTACACGCCTTCTATAATTATGCTTTATAAATAATGGGAGCTCATTACAACCCCAAAATGTTCTTTATACTCCAACCAAGTCCTTATTATCAAGTTGTCAGGACCTTAATTTCATTTCCTCCATTGATGAATGTGTAGTCACTGGGGGTGGGAGGAACGGAAGCTATTTTGATACCTCATCCAATGATAATTCCTCTGGGAACCTATCTCTACAAAGTGATAATGCTAATAGCAGTCTGCTCAGCTGATCACATAGACAGAGAATTGGATCTTTTGTCATTTATTATAAGGTAGTTATTAGCTGCTGTTGGCTCAGGTGAATACAGTTTTTGAGGACATATTAGTATATCTATTTTGTGGCACTTACAGTAACCTCATTCACTACTTTGTGAAGTTTGAATTGGGTTCAGTGACATTTTAAATACAACTGCTTGTGCATTGCAGTTTAACACTGAGACCCACTACACATAAATAAATATTAGCCGAAAGGGTGAGGAAGAGAGGGCAACATTTAATGGCGTGTCCAATAATGCTCCTTTGATGTACAGTATACCTCTTCTTGAGTGTCATGCCTGTTATATACTATAGGGTGGTTTATGTTTTCTGTTCTGTACTGTACTGCATGTGCTTCATTCTGCAGCATTGTCAAAAAAACTGGGAAATACAACCTGGTTTAACTGTTGAAACTGATGCAAAATGTAATTTAAAGTTATTAATAGTATGGTAGAATTTCTTCCCTTTTGCATAAGGGGAATTTAAGTAATACAATAACTTGATTCAATTTAATTAATTGATTAAATAAGATCTACCATTCATTTATAGTTTTTCATTGTAAAGGGGTGTGTGAATGCATTTTTAAAAAACTGGCCCAGCTAGTAGATAATCAATTAGTAGATAACAGATAATTAGATACTAATAAATCATTGTGCCAAAATAATCTATTTTGTGTGATGTAAAATTATTTAGTAATGTTAGGACAAGTTATAGGAATTAATGGAAATGTCAGACAAATAATTAGAGAGCAAAGGGCCAGTGATATTTTATTAATTAAGAGTACACAATACAGATGGGACTCAGTATACTGTACATTAGTACCTTGGACATGTAGGAGCAAGATGAGGTCATTTGTACTGATAAGACACAGCTGCCCATCATTATATGTTAATGCAGAGGTGTGCATTAACAATGGACAGTTCCTTGTCAGCCTAAAGCCCTTTATTATGCACTTTCTGTAGCAACAACACAACAGGGGAGCCATCAGTCTGATCTGATATAGCCAAGTGAACTGAACCAAGACAAAGACAAATGTTTCTTTAAGATGTAATGTTTTGTTTCAGTAGACTACTCTGGGGCTGTTATTTTCCTGCAACTATTTTGTGCATTGCATGATGGGAAAATGGTGGCCCTCAACAGCATACTCAAAAATCTAATATATTTATTATGCATTATTCATACATGCATAGCATTGATAATACTCAATACATATTGTTGGTTTTCCAGTATAAACACACTACATACTCAAAACCAAGTATATGTATTTGGGACATGATATTGATGTTGCCAGGGAAACCCTGGCTAACACATCACTTTGGTGTTCCTGCATTTATCTTTTTTCTTGAATATATAATTTTGAAGTACAAACACAATCAGTAATTACAGCTGATCCAACAAAGCCTTCGATTGGGATTTTCCCCCTCAGTGTTTTCGGTGAACAAATCTGGAGTAAATCTGCCCAATAAGACTTTAGTGCATCTCCAACTGGAGAGTTGGCACCAAAGCACAGCCAGTCCAATAAGCAAATATTGGCCACAAGATGACAGTGGATGAAAGCATGTGAGGATTGGCAGACTGTATATTTAATTGTGAGACAGGATACTGGACAAATAGATTTGCTATTTCCACACAGTCCTTGGGATTCTATTAATCTCCTGGTGTTTTTTTCCCCCAGGCTTTGTTGCAGAGCTGATGGCACCCCTACAGAGAATACCCTGGACAACAAGATCCTTTAGTGTATTCAGAACCACATGTTGTACACTGCTGTTAGTGAACTGTGCTAATTTCTGACAAAAGTACTCATATTAATTCTTTTGTTTTTGAATAACTGTCTAAAATCCATACAGTCCTTCATCAGTGCTTTTAGTGTTTTATTAAAAAGGCAGATGTAAGCTGCACATAATAATAGCCATATACTGAAGCATCCATACTATTTTATTTTATGTATTTCAGTCTCATGTTGACATCTGCTTGCAGTCTGGGAGAGGGAATGCAATTAAGGAGTGGCCATGAACTATATGTAGGCAATGTCTGTTTTATCAAATACTGACCAATTGCCAATTTAATCTGGAGTCTGCTGCCAGTTTATGGGGAGATGTCATCATTTAATGTGCACAGGAGCACATTGCAGTGTCTACCACTGAAGGCCACGCTGACTAGATAATGCTCATGTTTCCTCAAGACCCAGCCCTTTCATCATTTGTTCAGTGACATAAAATGTTATTATTACTTTTTTCAGTTAATGGTTACACCTTTGTTTTTTCTTTTACATTGAACACAAGCAAAGAAAATGTAGTCTGCTGTACATACAAAACTAAGAGTTTCAGCAAATAGGTTTCTTTTATAATAACTGTATAACAACTGAGATATCGTCTGTTGCAGCTGTTTTGCCCCAGGAAAATGTCATGTTCATTGTACCATCTTTACTCTGTCCTTGAAAGCATTTTGTGTACTATTGTACACATGTTTGATGTGTACAATAAGCCCAGAGGGTAAAGTTTTCTTTCATCTGTCGTTCTTGTCATTTGTATCCTGAACAATTATCACTGGTTAAAGAATAACCTTATTCACTGGCACAGTTAGAGTATTCTTTTGTCTCCTGAATGTTAAATAGTGCACAATGAAGCAATAATAAATAAGAAGGAGTGCTATGCCATATAATATTGACAGTAGTGTTCAGCAGTCGTCAGCAAATAGCCAAAAGCTGAGTGTCAGTATGGCACCAGTGCCAATGTTTCCTTGCACTTTCCTGCATACAGTATTACAATATCATAATGACAAAGATGAACAATGAAATCCCTGAAATCTTTCAAGGCTTGAGATAATTTTAAGTGACTTAATGGTTTATTTATTTATTCTATCATAATAATGTATTATCCATAATGGAGTTCCATCGGTCCCTGCTACCCCTCAGGGCAACAGATGTTTCACAGCCCATATGGTGTCTTAATTTCTTTCATGGTCTCTCTCTGTCTCTCTCTGTGATCTCAACATTTGTTGCTTTTCTGCTTTTACATAGAATTATGTAATGGGTCCAGAAACCCAATTTAGAGTCAGTGGATTTCAGAAGATAGACAATAGATTTATCGACAGAGTGGCTGGTCCCAGTCCATGAGATTCAGTGATTTGGGAAGACCTTAATGTCAAGCTCCTCTTTTTCAGATTGAAAATAGCCAATTTAGGTGGTTTAGGCATGTTAAAAGAAGACCCCCAGGCACTTTCCAGGAGGTGTTCTTAGGATGGTCAGCTGGAAGAGGACCAGCTTAGAGACCCAGGAGAAACCAGAGGCTTTACATTTCCCAGTTAACCACAGAAGATCGACATGAAGAAGAAGGCATGTGGGCTGCCCTGTTCCTACTGTGACCCTGACCTGGATAAAAAGCTGGGAAAACAATTGATGAATGGAACCAGGAAAACTATGGCAGAAAGACTCAACAAAAGCTTGAGTAATTGGGGTTGTTGCATTTTCTATATTGTTGGCTGTTTTTGTAATATCCGTGCCTAGGCCTAATTGGGTTCTTTGACCCAAGAAGTCTGGGAATTTACTTTGATGTTGCCTACAGCATCACTATTCAGGCAGAGAGTGTGTTTGTGATTGTTTTTAGCATTGTCTGTCTGATTTCTCCTCTCTTTCAGTGATTTCGGCCCCTGGTGTCTGCAGTGTTGTAAAGTGCCAGTTATTTTCAAGCTCAATGAAAGTTTATCTCAGGGAGAGAAAAAATACTGATAAATGTTGCAGCTGATTTAGATTGTAAAAGTTATACAAGGCTGTTCAGGCAGAACTTGAAGACAAATGGCACTTTACAACAGAAAAACTTTAAAGTGAGGACATTTGTCGATCTGTTGGTTGGCCAATCCACCACTTTGGTCTAAATAAAAACATTTCAACAAGTATTGGATGGATTATAGCAAAATTTTATATGAACATTAATGGTACCGAGAGGATAATTCCCTCTGACTTTTACTCTAGCACCATCAGGTCAAAATATTTTAATATTGCCAGTACTTTGGTATGACATTCCCATCAGCATCAGCTATACTTTGTGCTTAGTGCTAATTAGCATGTGTGAACATGCTAACATGCTGTGTGTTAAGCAATCCAACAATAATGTCATGTGTGTAACTATAATTCTGTGAAAAGTCTTTAACAATTTTTCTTTGTGTCATATGACCTACTCTCCTGGACACTGTGACATTCAGAGTTTTGCTACTTGTTCAGGGGTTTGTTTTGGCTTTTTGCATGCATAAAGCCCAGTGTCACTGATGATGAATATGTGATGCCCACACAAATTAAGCAAGTCTAAGTTCGAAGTTCACACATTCCCAGCTGTCATTGTGGCATTTGTCATCGCTAAAACCGTCCCTCTGTCCTCAGTCCTCACCCTCTTATTACAGTTCATTGTGTTTGATCCCAGAAACATTCAGATGGTTCTTGCCACAAGCTTGCTCATCTACAGATTGCTGACCTGAAGTCCTGTCATTCATCTCCTAGTTTATTTCTTGTAGAATGCTTTTAGACATACACTACCTGTCAAAAGCTTTAGAGCACCTCAGTTCTGTGTCCAGTTTTGACTGAAATTTACATAGTGTAATGTCTCAGTGTACTCTGAAAGTTAAACATAGAACAAATAAATAATCTGATTTTTTTTTAAAGAAAGGAATCGTGGAATATTAAATTCTAAATTTAATATAAAATTCTGACTCATTCAGCAGCCAAACACACTCTATGATGGAAATGAAACATTGGTTGGAAAGTTCATCCCGAAACTGTTACAGAAGTTCCCAAGTGTTGCATTTGTAGGTCATTTGGCATTTCACTTCAGTCTAGTTCATCCCAAACGAGCCTGTGTTTTAAGTCTGGAGACTGTCTTCCATCATTTGAAGCCAACATCTAGTTCTTTTCTTCTCATGTTTTGGTTCATTATCTTGCTGTAGGATGAACCCCTGACTGACCAGTCTTTGTTACTTGCCTTTTTCTCACCACTCTGATAGAAAGATAGCTTCAAGTTAACTAACTTTGTAATCCCTGAAAAAGGCCTGTTTTTTAAAGAAATTATTTAAAAAACAATATGAGATTTTTTTGTAATCTAAACTTTTTTTTTTAACCTTGGGCAGATTTACCTCTTACCTTTGTAACATTTAAGGTTATTCACTGGATTTGAATTGCTTTAATTTTGAATAAAAATTGGAACACCTGCCTTTATTTTTCCTCGAGAAATGTCCTTGTTCTGTCATCCAGTAATGTTACCTGTCATTGTTATGCTGATGACACTCAACCTAACCTTTTCTTTCCCTCTGGCTGTGCGAGGCATTCATTTGTTGATGCCACATTGACATCTCTGTATGGATGCCTGCTCACCACCTCAAGCTCAGCCTTGACTTGAGTGAAGTGCTCTTCTTTCAAGGCTGCTTCTGCCCTTTGCAAGATCTTTCCATCATCACTAACAACACCACAGTGACCCCTGCAGCCTGTCAGCAATTTCACTGTAATTCCTGACAGCCAGCTGTCATACATCAAACATTTGCCATCACAACTACAACTCACACCTATGTATTAGTACTCCACATCAGCCAATTCAAAGCCTCACTAAGGACTTGTATAACCTTCTAGCTCTTTGTCTAGACTACGAAACTCCCTTTGGGCTGAGTTTCATACTACACTAGTAGCCTCTGAATGTTGCCAATATATCAGTGGATGTGGTTCATGGGGAATAAGTGACAGAAAAATCTCACCATCTATGAAAAGTAAAACTCCAATTTCTCTGAGGTAACTTTATTAATTGCAGACATCTTATCCCATGATTGCTTCCCCTTTGAGAAACTGTTGCCTGCGCTTAGTGAGCTGCCCTCCATGAAGAAATGACATACAGTGCTGCCGGGTTCTGAATTAGTTGAGGTGGGTGATGAACCTTCACGGAGTTCACTGTGTGCATTTGTGCATGCAAGCACACTGTCAGCTGATTGACACAGAATTATCCCCTGAAACCAAAACTTAATTTCTCAGAAGTATGCTGTACTTAGAGAAAGCCCTCTTTTGCTACCCTGTACGTTCCATTGTACGCCTCCTACTTTTGTCTTGTATTTTTCTATGTGTTTTTTGGGATCATGTTCCATTTAGTCTCTACTACCAGCAGGGCTTTAACCTTATTCCTTTCCTCTTATTGCCTGAGGGCGAAAGGTAAATGGAGGATTCTATCAGTCCAAACCCCAATGCTGCAAAAGGCTTTCAACTCCACCAATTGAACCCACACGCAGTGGAGCTGTCAAGCTAAGCTGCTGAGCCATGTGAAGGACCAGTGAGGGGGAAGGAAAACGCAGACGCCATTACTGTCTGTTTATGCCAACAGAAGAGGGAAGAGGGGAAAAAAACAGGGTCATTGAGGAGAACAGAAAGGAAATTGTGCTGTGATGCAAACACAGAAAGTCTAAGCTAGCAGGGCTATCATCTAAACCTAATCAGATGCAGTAATTTTAGTGTACACTGGCTCTGACATTGTAAAGGTGTTATTAGAGGCCCCATTTTCATCATGTCTTAAGTACTACATGTTAGGTGTTTGTGCCCACATGAGAGTGAAATTTGTCTACAACTTGAAGTACAGAGCTACACTACCTAACTACTTGCTACAAAGCACGTCATGGTCTTTGAGTGTGAAGAAGGTTTATTTCTTCTCATTTGTCTAGACCCTGGTCAAATCATGACCATTTCTTTGAGAGGAGTGGACTTGTAAGTGTAACTGATTGCAAATAATGGCAGTAGCAACCTATTGTGTTCAGCTCACTTTGTTGGATCTGTAGTCCTTACAGGCCACTTCACAGCACAGAAACCAGGTGAAAGAAACAGTTCTTGTGAGTTAGATACAGTAAAGTGGGACTCATGTTGCTTGTTATAATATAAACATGCAACATGAGTAACATAACATAACATAACATTATTTTGAGTTTTTAACACAAGACCAACACTGACATGATGGGGAGGATATATTGATAGGTTTTAGAAATGTACCTACAATGTTTTGATGTACAATTTGGTAATTGTGTGGTGGTATGCAAAACATGGTTTGTGTTAAGTGTTCTGTTTGAAGACACACATAGATTTTTATTAGCAAAAAATATTCAGTCAGTTTCAGTCACCCTCTGCTTTCTAGTTTGGGCATTCAAATTTGTCATATTGCCTCAGGGTGTCTAGGAAAACAAGGCCTGTTAAGAGACTGTGTCCAGACGGCCTTCTGACTCTGCAGGAAAGCAGATGGTTTTTAATAATGCCCTACTCTCAGCTTCATGCCCCCCAGCTAGCCAGCCACACAAATGCACACACACATACATACAATTTCTCTCTCTCCCTTTCACTTTCTCTCTGTCTCTCACATACACACACAAACCCTGGGCTAGTGTTGCCAGGTTTACATTTTTCCTGCTAAATTGGGCTTTTGTAAAAATTTAGTCACGGATGAAAGTCATAAAGTTGAAGGCTGCAATTTTTAGGCTACTTGTACATGATACTGTGGTCACAAAAATGGCCTTTCTGATACAGAAAAACAACATAACAGCCGTTTTAAGAATGTACATTGAGTCTGAAGTTAAATATCTGGCAACCCAAGGACAGAGCCAACAGCACATCCTGCACACGAGGGCAAGCACAGTGCTGGTACTGCCTGCAGTCATAACATGCTGTCATATATCCAGCATAGGAAAGGGAAGACAAGAGAAAACAATAGATGGTGAACAGTCAACAGTCAGTCCTGTAAGCATACACACCTACCAACCTGCAGTTTTTAAACTATAGGATTTTCTTTTTACACAAAGTGATATTCCTTACCAAATTAGCATGTAAAGTAGTGCAAAATGTTTGCCAGTTAGGGAGCTAGCTCAGACATAACATTCTAAAATAAGTAAACATTTTTTTCTCATTTAGAGAAAGCCTTTCCAAAATAAGCAAGTGATAAGTGATATCACTTACTTTCTAAGTGATATCAAACTTTCTTTATGAAGTTCTATCATTAAGGCTCTCAGGACATCAGCATCACCGTCTGCATTAGTTTTCTGAACTGCCCCGCTCCTGTACCTGCCTTTAGGGTTAAGCAGTGTAAAATATCCAGCAGCTACCATGAATTAGTCTTCACATACACCAAGGGTCAGCCTCTCTCGCTGTAGTGAAATATTCCCAATATTGAGCATGTTATCATGAAAGCATTTGAACACATCCTGTGCCAATGTGCTGTAGGTCACTGCCATTAGCTGTGGCTGCTGAATCTCAATTGCTGGCAGAGGCCATATTTTTAACAAAGTATCATGTTACCATGCAGACCACCTGGCACAGGGAGACATTCCCAGATTTACAAATGCTGTACTGTTTTGATTGAAAATGATTTATTTAAACCATTCCCCCCTGCACATACAATTTTCATAGCTTGACAACTTGCAGTCACGTATCATATAATGAGACATCGTCTTCAGCGGACTGAAGCATAGTTTTCAAGTGAGCATCGAGTACCAAGAGAGTCTCAAATTGCAACCTGGTTTTGGCAGAATGCCATTGTATGTTATGACTGCTGCTCCTAATGCAAAATGCTTTCATCCTCTTTCATCCGCTACATCTGTCAATATATAGACTGTGCACTATTGTGCACATGTGGACTGATCAGGCCAAGGAAATATGAAATTCTGTTAATTGTGAAAATAAACTCAGTAACTGTGAACATGCTTACTGTGGATCATCTCATTCCATATCATAGTCTACATTATGTTATGTACTTTGTTTTTCTTTCCATTTGAATAAAAAGCAACTAATATCAAGGTCTAGCAGAGTACTAGTGGCGGAATCAAATACAGACTTAAGAATGGCAAGGAAATACAATTAAATACAGAGGCAGAATGTAATTCAGTAGTACCTAACTACTTGCTACAAAAGCACGTCATAGTCTTTGAGTGTAAGAAGGTTTAGCTTCTTCTCATTTTATCTGAACCCTGGTCAAATCATGACCATTCTTTGAGAGAGTGGACTTGTAAGTGTAACTGATTGCAAATAATGGCAGTAGCAACCTATTGTGTTCAGCTTTCACTTTGTTGGATCACATAGTCATACAGGCCTTCACGCTTTGAAACCAGGTGAAAAGAACAGTTCTTGTGAGTTTAGATACGGTAAGTGGGACTCATGTTGCTTGTTATAATATAATATTACAGCATAATTAATATATAACTATAACATTATTTTGAGTTTTTAACACAAAAGACCAACACTGACATGATGGGAGGATATATTGATAGGTTTTAAATGTACCTACAATGTTTTGATGTACAATTTAGTAATTGTGTGGTGGTATGCAAAACATGGTTTTGTGTTAAGTGTTCTGTTTGAGAACACACATAGATTTTATTAACCAAAAATATTCAGTCAGTTTCAGTCACCCTCTGCTTTCTAGTTTTGGGCATTCAAATTTGTCATATTGCCTCAGGGTGTCCACAAGCAAAGGCCTGTTAAGAGACTGTGTCCAGGCGGCCTTCTGACTCTGCAGGAAAGCAGATGGTTTTAATAATGCCCTACTCTCAGCTTCATGCCCCCAATAGCCAGCCACACAAATGCACACACATACCTGATTTCTCTCTCTCCTTTCCCTTTCTCTGTCTCTCACCTTTAAAGCCCTAGCAGGCTAGAGTGTTTGCCAGGTTTATTTTCCTGCTAAATTGGGCTTTTGTAAAACTGATCACGGATAGAAGTCATAAAGTTGAAGGCTGCAATTTTTAGGCTGCTTGTACATGATACCATGGTCACAAAAAATGGCCTTTCTGATACAAGAAAAAACAACATAACAGCCGTTTTAAGAATGTACATTGAGTCTGAAGTTAAATATCAGCAGCAAGGACAGAACCAACAGCATCATCCTGCACACGAGGGCAAGCACAGTGCTGGTACTGCCTGCCAGTCCATAACATGCTGTCATATATCCAGCATATAGGAAAGGAAGACAAGAAAACAATAGATGGTGAACAGTCAACAGTCAGTCCTGTGGCATACACACCTACCAACCTGCAGTTTTTAAACTAAGTTCTTTTTACACAAAGTGATAACTTCATACCAAATTAGCATGTAAAGTAGTGCAAAAATATTTGCCAGTTAGGGAGCTTCAAACTCAGACATAACATTCTAAAATAAGTAAACATTTTTTTTTCTCATTGAAAGCCTTTCCAAAATAAGCAAGTGATAAGTGATATCCACTTACTTTCTAAAGTGATATCAAACTTTCTTTATGAAGTTCTATCATTGAGCTCTCTCAGGACATCAGCATCACCGTCTGCATTAGTTTTCTGAACTGCCCGCTCCATACCTGCCTTTAGGGTTAAGCAGTGTAAAATATCCAGCAGCTACCATGAATTAGTCTTCACATACACCAAGGGTCAGCCTCTCGCTTCTGTAGTGAAATATTCCCAATGAGCATGTTATCCTTGAAAGCATTTGAACACATCCTGTGCCAATGTGCTGTAGGTCCTGCCATTAGCTGTGGCTACTTTGAATCTCAATTGCTGGCAGGGGCCATATTTTTAACAAAGTATCATGTTACCATGCAGACCACCTGGCTGGGGAGACATTCAGATTACAAATGCTGTACTGTTTGATTGAAATGATTTATTTAAACCATTCCCCCTGCACATACAATTTCATAACTTGACAACTTGCAGTCACGTATCTTATAATGAGACGTAAGTCTTCAGCGGACTGAAGCATAGTTTTCAAGTGAGCATCGGTACCAAGGGTCTCAAATTGCAGCCTGGTTTTGGCAGAATGCCATTGTATATTATGACTGCTGCTCCTAATGCAAAATGCTTTCATCCTCTTTCATCCGCCATCTGTCAATATATAGACTGTGCACTATTGTGCACATGTGGACTAATCAGGCAAGGAGAAATATGAAATTCTGTTAGTGTGAAAATAAGCTCAGTGACTGTGAACATGCTTACTGTGGATCATCTCATTCCATATCATAGTCTACATTATGTTATGTGCCTTTCTTGTTTTTCTTTTCCTATTTGAATAAAAGGCTAAACCACATTTATGTCTAGCAGAGCATTAGCAAGGAATTCAAACACAGACTTGGAATGGCAAGTGAACACAATTAAATATGAGGCAGAATGTAACTAGCAGCACTCCGGACACCAAGGACAATATCAAGTATCCCAAGTCAAAAAAACACCAAGAACTGAAGGTTAAACTGGAATATAGCTTTGAAAATAGAAACCCTCTGGTATCCATGCTCACACACTCATTTACATACAGAACCTTGCTTCTGCCTATCTAGTCATTCTGCCAAATGCTGTCCCAGGCGACATAGGGCTCCCATGTGTTGATCCTGAAATCCACGAATCCATCAACAGGGCTGCTGGAGAAGGACATTTCAAAATGTTCTTGAAGTGACTCCTTTCCCATTTTAAAACGCTTTGACTAATGTTTCTATTAATTACTATATCTCACTGGGGTGACATTTAGATTTAGGAGGACAAGCTCATTCAGGCAAGAGCAATAAGTTTATTAAAGATTTAAATCAAGGATATATAACATTGAATCTTTCATTTACAAAATCTGCCTCAAGCTTTTCTGTCCTGGGGGGAAGGTTGTGATCATGTCATGAGTACAGTCCTGCTAAGCTGTGAAATCTTTTATCTGAAACTGCCTCTAGCTGAGGTTAAAAAAAAATAAAATAAAATAAAATCAAAAACTTCTCCCTGAGTGATGGCCCCAAAAGTGTTAGCTTTACAAATTTGGTCATGGACTGCTAACATACTGTTACAGTTGTAATCATTTTCAAGTGTTTTTTTTTAATTTTTTTTTAGGGCAGACATTTTCATTAGTCAGAGCAGGAAAAGCACCAGGTGTAGTTAATAACATTAATAATGCCTGTACTTCATTTAGATGTTCCCGTTCCCAGCCCACAACTGCACGCTGGCTCACTGGTAGTGCTTACTGGGACACTTCCACTAAGCAGAGCCATGATTAATATGATGAGTTACACCTGTGCTTTTCCTACAAAGTCAAATTGTTTGCTGTGAAACTGACCTACTGTGATAAATCAGGGAATGTATGTGCCACAATCAAGATAACCACAGCATAAAGCATTGCAATTATTTTCTGGACCATCACAACCATTACAGTAGCTTCTGTGCTGCATGGAACATAGAGTACAGACAATACTACAGCAGAGATCCTGTCCATAAAAGCCACAGAGATAAAACACCAGAGGTCACATATAGTAACATCACAGACCATGGCATAATCATTTACCATCTTACTTAAGTATATTTTGCCTGTGACTAAAACAGTGACCTTTGGATACCAACTGTGGCCCATCGCCTCATGCAGCATTTAATTGCCACACTAAAAAGAATGCGGTAACCAGAACCTGACCTTAGCTTTGGCTCAGATCAGTAGAGCTGAAAAGAAAGGCTCCTCTACGAGGCTATACAACACAGTTGAACATTGACAGCATCAAGTCACAATTATTCAATACAGAATGCTACATCTTACCTTTAAAACCATGTAGCTAATTCTAAATTGTGTAAATGTTTAGTTTGGTATTATTTTTAGACAGGTACAGTTATATCACATACTACAGTAAATAAAATATATACTTAGAATTGTTTCACATATGTTACATTAACTTCTACATCACATTTTTAAAAAAAGATGTACTGTTAAGGTGACACATGTCACATTCACCACAGGTTTTAATTGTTGCAAGTTCAGAGATGAATGCAAGTAAGATTGCTGCCATATGGGTCCATGTCAAGATAGGAATTATAAATGACATACTTTCCTGACAGTTCACTTAATTACACTCAATACAGTATGCTTTACTTCCCATGACATCCACACAGATGCACATATTGCCAAAGCTCACAACAGTGTAAAAAATGGGAACCTATTTGCATGCAAAATATTTTATATACAAGAAGGGTAAATATTAAATTGCTGAAATTGTTCATATTGCTTGATGATCTCTAATGCATGCAGAGATCTTCATGTTCACAAGTGAACATGTTCATTCATTTTTGGGGCAGATAATTTTTTTCCTGCCCTGGCAACTCTGCATCTAGCTGGCATTTGGCACAACCTGTAGATTCTTTCCTGCCCGCATCTGCAGCAATGTTTGTTGTTAGACAGCCAATCAAACATGACAGGGGAGTCAAAAGATGAAAAGAGGGGAGAAAACAGCCACTCTCTGTCCTTGCCCCTGAATTCTCAAAACTCCACTTGACTACACTGTGCAAGCAGTACTGCCTGGGTGGCGACAATTGTTGCCTGTCTGAACATGTCTTTCTATATTTTTTCCTGCTGGAGATGACTGACAACACTCACCACCCACTCTGCACTGTTTCAGGACATAATGATGTGACTGATGTGTGTGGATGAGCAGAGAATGTTGTGTGTTGCCATGCTGTCAGTTATGCACAGATGAGCTAAACCAAGAGTGGGGCAGTTCTTTGCCTTGTAGATCCATCTGATATTCTCATTAAACACATTGAAATTAAAAAAATATTAAGATAATCTGCTGACTGCTTAATGTGTTCACATTTTGTTGTACATATTTTTGAAGCATTCATGGACTGGTGGGGCTGGACTTGGAGCTGCTGCCCAGGTGTGTCAAGAGAGTGCTCCCCTGCATATTAGCATGCCAGGTAACCACCATAAACTTTGACCCACAGTCACTGCTCATTTTGGGTTACCCCCAGCTATGCAGACATAACCCACATGTTGACTGGGTCATTCTGGGTTGGAGTTCCCACTCCCACGCTTTCTGTTTGAAATCAGCTACATCACTTTCTTCCACCAACTTCTAATATTCCCCCAGAATATCTGGACATAAAAGACGTGTTAAACAAGGCCCAAGCCACCTCCCTGCCTCCTCATTATCCTTGTGACTGCGCTTTGCCACCCAAGGGGTGCCTATTGTCCCTGTCAAGCCCAGAGACCAAGGGTAGTCCTTGGCAGCAGACATCATCTGTCCTCCTCCCCAGCTGGGGCCAGATTCTTCTTTGTGGAAAAGGAAGATAGGACTGTGCATCGACTTCTGTGAACTGAACATCACTGTAAAGAAGAGGTACCCCCCTCCCACCCATACCCACTGCCTTTGAACTGCTACAAGGGGCCACTGTGTTCACTAAACTGTTGTCAGTCAGTTGATGCAGAAGGGGGGCAATTGGTTTCATTTGCCCGTTGTGTCCTTTTTGGGGTCTGTCGTCATAGCTGCAACCTGCATCATGGGAACAGTCACCTGGGGAATCAAGCAGCAGGTAATGGCCTCTCACACTAATTACCCTGCTCTCAGCCTAATAAATTGAGACTATACATTGTGGAGCTGTATCAGGGAGAAATTTCACAAATTATGAAATAAATGTAGGTAATTCTGAATGTGAGCTATGATGATTCTGTAGCACCTGTAAGGTCTGTGTGCTAGATGAAGCTGTATTGTTACTGCTGCTACATGATAGCAAATTGGCAAACCTTGCAAAATTGAGGTGGAGGTGGGATTTGTATAGTCATTCAATTCAATAGTTAGGTTCAATAGTTACACCTGCAACTAGCTGATGAACAGTGACAAGAATGTTTTCCTCCTGCACTGCACTTCATTTGTATTTTAAGCAGATACATTTTCAAGAGTAATAGGTACATTTTCAAACAAATCTATCTGAATAATCAGTAGTCTTCTTTATAGTACATACTTGTTCAGCTCCAGTGTTCCCATTGAAATTAAATTAAAACACTGCAAGCATTAGGTGACAGTGGCAAGGAAAAACTTCAGAAACCACGAGCAGAACCAGACTCAGGGCGGGCAGCCATCTGCCTCGGCCGGTTGGGTTGAGAAAGGGAGAGAGAGAGGGAAAGGGGGTGAGACGAGGGATAGAGAACAGGGACAGGAGAAGATAGCATAACACGAATTTCATGTAAAAATGTGGTATCAATAATACAATAGTGGTAATAATAGTAATGATAGTACTAGAAGCAGTACTAATAGTTTCTAAATACACAGCAGGTGTTGAGTGGGGATGAAGGAGCAGCAGGAAGCTTGTATAGATAATGAACACAACAGGAATAGTGGGCAGCGTTGACATTAAATGTAAAAAGTCACATGATACATTTTTTGCACAACAAAGATCTGTTATTCTAAACAGTAAAGATTTATTTATGAAGTTAGTGTACAGGTGGGGTGACTGGAATGAGCTGGAACAAAATGAGAGGAGAACAGGACAGGACATGTACTAGAGGGATGATCTGAGCACTGAGCTTGAAGTTGTGGTGACAGTGGACTTGATGAAGGCTGCTGACAGACAGAGAGACAGATACACAGAAATATAAAGAGAGAGAATGGAAACTGCAAAGGAGGAGGAGGGAGAACACTTTAAACCCATCTGCTGTCTGCCGGCTTGTCATTTCTAACCAGCCAACCAGTACTATAGGTGACTTACAGAGGAGTGTTACATCTTAGCATTCACCAAGCAGCATCCCTAACCATTACCCTGCACACACACACACACACACACACACACACACTCAAAAATGTAATTAGTCTGTAACAATTTAAAAGCATTAATTTCATTAACTTTGCAACATGCACTGATGCAATTTAAAACTAGCATAGCATAAATGTTCTTGTTAGAGAGCTATTATGTTATTACAATGAATTACTCCATCCAGTAGCCCCTTAAACACCTTAATTATATACAGGTTTAAATGAACCTCAGGCCCTTTCTTAACTTCATGAATATCAAGGGATACTTTTATACAGTGGTCATGTTGTTGATGACATCTGGTATCTTGCTGCTTATCCTACTTGCAGTGAATGCACTTTAAATACAATGTCTAGTAGCCACAAGGACAGAAAGGCAGTCGGTTAACCAGATCCTCCCAGTTCAAGCCAAAAGGAGCCAAAATGTCACAGATGCCCACACCCACAAATCTCCTTTCTGTTGATATAAGTTATTACTGTGCAGTAAGTGTATCCAAATAGGCATATTGGTGCTGGTTAGAAACTACAGGAAATTATAGGCTGTTGTGTTTGAATGCTACTCACTGAAAAAATAAGAGGCACATCTTGCTCAGCTACAGTGACGTCAAAGTAAACATATTTCCACATGATGGTGGCAAACCATTTATCCAGAAAGCCATTTCACTTAACCCCCATGTTTTAGTGAGAAATGGAAAGAGAGAGAGAGGTCCCTGTCATGTCCCTGTAGGAGCAGAATAGCTACCAATCATGCCTTAAGTTTTAACAGGAGAGTACACCTGAAAAATTGGGAGGAGGGATGACAAAAGTCTGGTGATGGTTTGGACTCAGTTCATTTGGCAGTCTGGAGACATGTTTAGCCACCAGGAGATCCAAAAAAGTAGAGGAAGATGTGGTGTGGCTGCCTGGGTGCACTTGAGCTTGGTTGTAGATTGATCATTTGGGGTCATGTTTTTAAGCAGGAGAGAGACTGGACAAAATTGGGCTCCCTTCCCATTCATTGACTGAAAATGCTAAACTAGGTCTGCCACTGCGGACACAAGGACGATCCTCATAGCCCTGTCTCCCTGGGATGGTCATGCTCAGCCACAGCTGCCTTGTAGCAACAGTTTCGAGGAACAAGTCATGACACTGAGGCAAAGCAGCATATGAGGCAGTTTAGCTGTCCAGCCATGTGGTAGAGCATCTGAATCTCCTTGGGGAAAACAAACATTTTATCAAAGGTAGTCAAAGCCATAGCAAGGGTGAGGATAGCGGTGTTGAACTCATATGGCTTCCAGTACTGGATAAGGAGAGGTGTCAAGGGTCCTCAACCTTATGGCTCTTGGGGACCAGTTAGGGTTTAGGTGGGCAAGTCAAAACAAGTCTGACAGTTGGGGTTGTTGGAGTGGAATGGGGTGGATCTGCAAGTTGGGAATACCACAATTAACTCCATGCCAGCCTCTAATTCAAGGTATAGACCTATATTTTTAAACAACTACTGAAATAGTTTCCTTCATTATTTCTCTATTCTTAATTGAAACAAGGGAAACATTTCATTCCAACAGTTAAGACTCTAAATTATGGCAGATTTAGTTCATTGACACATAGGGAAAAAACAAGTGACAAAAAAGTGAAAATGGAGGAATATATAACTTTGAAAATATTGACTTAGAGGTAAATAAAGCTAAACTTAATCAAGATTTAAAAATTCATCAGGTAATTGAAAATTAAGTTTATTTAGTTGGGTTAAAAAAAACTTGCAAAGCATAAAGACAACCACAAAGGCACGTTGATTCAGCTGTATTACCTAACATCTGTTAACGGAGCATGACATTTGCAACATCAGATTCATCAGATTCATGGGCTCAGTTAGAGGAAGTTCAATATGAAGATAAGTACTGGCCATCTGTGAGGGTGATAAGGGGCATGTCCTCTAAAGTGTTCTACGCTTCAGCTGTAAGATAAAGGGGGGAGGGTAACAGGGTGATGCAAGCAGCAGAACCTTGGTGCCCTGACCAACTGGCCAACACAGCTTGAATGCTGGCTTGTGGAGGCCACAGACCTTCTCTGTGTGACCTTAAAATGGGTGGCCTTCTGAGATGAACGTCCATTTTGAGAGGGATCTGAAACAAAAAAATTACAAATACATCATAAAGAATAACACATGAACAACAAATGAAACCATGTTGTGCACATAGAAAAAGTGGATATGCATATGGAGGTCAACATCCCAATACACAGTGTCTTTACAGATTTAAAGAGAGTCTTTGGAAACTCTATTCTGATTTCCACCATTTCACTTTGTTCATTTGAAGTAATTCAGTAAGTAAAAAAGATAAGGCAGCAAAAATATGATTTGCCCTCATAAAGTGTTAAATGGTATTATGGTGGAAAATTAGCATTAGCTTGTAAAGATGGTCAAAATTTATTTCCGAACGCTCACTTTTTGTCACTTTATGCAGATGACACAGTTGTGTGTGTGACTGACCATTAATATCATGAAATTGTTGCCACTGTAGATGAAAAAAGAAATATAGTAAATATAGTAAATATATATAGTTAATTTTCTCTTATGCTGCTTACCTAAGCATATTCATGCAAAAGTTCATGTGTGAAGTCCCTTTTTAGGGCTCTCCTGTCTCCATAGAGCTAGGGTCACAATGTTTAACTATGACATTGTAAAGTGATACCTTTGACTTAATGTCTGTGTTTGAGTTTATGTTGTGACATGCAAATGATGACACATACCACTACCATAACATGACATGTGGCAAACCAAGAAAAATTATATAAAAGAATGGACATGTAGCTATGGGTGATAATAATGTACGCTATACACTGTACAAAAAAACAAGCAATTTGCCTTCACAAGAGATGACCTATCTTCACATAACAGATTATAACTTTAAATAAAAGAATAAAATGGAGTGGAAAAAGAGACATGAAGAGAAAGCATGGGGGCACAGTGATAATAGGCTGCATTAGCCACATCTGCTGGGAATAGGCCTGCGGAGAGGCTACTTGCTCAGTGAAGTGTAATCTTCAGTGGCCTGGTCCCTGTGACAGCCAGCATAGTGAGTGGTTTGGGTGGGGCCAGTGGGGCCTTACACAAAGCAATGAGTTTCACTATGGCAGGTAGGGGATACAAATAACACACATACAGCATAAACACAGGGGGAGGGCATCAGACCGTGTAGGAGCCCAGCATGAAAGGTAGATCAGCGGTGATATAGAGAGAAAACTAGATGTTGGAAAGGGGACTGTGGGGAAATTGGCTGGAGGGCGTGAAGGGATGAGAGAGAGAAGATAGAAACTAGGCAGCGATGGTAAACAGAACAGAGCTGTAGATGTGGAGATGCAATGGGAGGAAAAGGGTGGATGGAGTGATAAAGAGGATAACTATGGTATAAAGAGGGAATGCTGAAAGCATAAAAGAAAAGATACAAGGTCAAAGAGGGAATGTAAAAGGAAGAGATAACAACAGAGAGATGCTGTTAAATGATCACATTTTGCATTCGCATGCATACGTTTTACCTGGTAGAGAAGTAGCAAATAATACACTGGTAAATGGGCAAACCATAGAAGCACAGATCTACATGGTGGAGTCTTTCTGACAAGTGTTGTCTCAGTTAAACATTTATTCATTTTTTTATTTTTAAATATATTTCATTTGTCTCAGTGACAAGAAATGAGAAATATAGTACCTTCTTGCGCCTTATAATGGAATCCAGGTATGATAAATGCAAGGTCTATGGCAGGGGTCAGCAATTTCGTTCAACTGTGGGCCAGTTTTTTTTTCAGTCATTCACAACTCAGTTTTAGGGGTGCTGTGGAGATGCAGGCCTGTGCATTGTCTGCTCTTGTTTGTTAGGGTGCTTTGTTTTTTTTTTTAAGAATAAAACTGAATGGTCTGTTCAAGGATGTGTCTGTGCTACAGACAGAAATCCGCTTTCTAATGGCAGATGTCATTTTTTTCCCCAATTAATTTGAACTTACAGAGTTACAGAGTGTTAATGCTCATTTAACAAGAAATGATTTATATATGGTTTATTGCACAACAAGATGTGAAATGTAATTGATCATTGTTGGTTATCCATATAGTGACCTGCTCCATTTATAGTTTAAGTACTGTTAGGCTATATTTGCCCTATCAAAGGTCTATTGTATACAAAAAGGTCTTTGCCCCTCAAACTTATATATATCATAATGCTGAATATTATCATAAGAAGCACCAGCTTTATGAAACATTATCTTAGCACAGACTGAGATGTTTTAATTCAACTCTGTGATGATGTGAGGCTGTTGTTTCTATTGATTTAGTTTGCATCAGTTTGACAGGTGTAAATACATTTGTATTTTTTCACCCCCACCCCCCCAAATAGAGTAAACAATATATTGTATTCAAAACACCTTTCAGTAAAATGCAGTCAAATGCAATCACACCTCAAATCAAAGCATTTAATTGAGTCATCACAGAAGGAACTAAGGTGGAATTGACTGCAGGGGTTCTTATTGCCTTCTTTTCCACTGTTCATGTTTCTGTTTGTCTGGCCATTCATTGTACTTTCTTCTATGGCTTCAACAATAAAGGCCCTAGGTAGAAAATTGTACCCCTCTTACATTTGCACACACACACACACACACACACACAAACACAAACCTATGAGCAAAAATACACTCAGTATTCAATCAAATCATGCCACACGTAACATTCATCCATACTACTACTTACTCTCTTCGCTGAGTTAGCTGAATCCTCTTGACCACTTGACTTCACCATTGTATCGTTTGTCCTTCAGGTTGTGATTGGGCTGTTTATGAGTTGGAGGTATGACTTCATCCCCCCCTTTTCCACCTCTCCCATCTTTACGGCCCTGTTGGTACCTGACCTTTAAAAAAGTGTCTGGTGAGACGAAACAGGGAGAGGAATAGAAGGAGGCTCAGGAGGCGTGCGCACCCCCTAGGGAGATGGACAGACTTTCGTGAACATGGGAAGTGGTGGCACTTGAAAGCAAATGGGAATCGGGATGGAAATAGAGGCACATCAGCAACTGCTGGCTGCAGGGTACACAGAAGTTGTTTGGCGTGCACCACTGAGGTGGAAATGTGTGGATGGCCTGGCATAGTGGGTGGGCAAGAGCTTTTTTAAAAGGAAAAAATGAGAAGCATTTTATGGCTATGGAGATTTTTCTGCAACTCCTTCACAACACTGAATTTTTCTTTTCATTAGAAGCTAGTTGTGATCAGGAAATTAAATAATACACTTACTGGATCTGAAAAAGGTGCATAAACTATAATTGAATTGGGACTGTTTTTGCCTCGCATTCACTGTATGATTATCTAATACTCATTTGTACGGGGAGATCCCCTTTAGACTTACTTTTTTTGTTGGCATCTTGAATGTTTTAAGTGCTCAGATATCTTGATAGATGTGCTACCTGCCAGTTATGAATGCATTTAATTAGTTATGTCACAGGATATCTGTGTGATTTTCATGATTTTAAAAACCCAGTTATATCGTAGAGTCAAACAACTCAACGTATAGGTTAAAAAAGCAGGAAAATGAACCTAAAAGTCATGTGTTTTTGTCAAACACTGCACCACATATTTCACAGAAATGATGCACAACTAAAGAGTGGTTTCATTTTCAAAATTAGGTAGCTTGTTTTCCCGAGCTTGTACAGCAATTCTCAGCCTTAACTGGAAAAGACATTTACTATGCAGTGCTTGTAAACATCTGATTAACACTGCTTGGCCCCCACACAAACAGTATTACAGACATATTCGCAAACACAAACACATCACGTGAATAAGAAATAATCCTTTACAAAGAGGGCTGAGCACAAACAGCAACAATTGTACTGGGTAATAGAGTGTGGTAGGTGACAGCTGAGAGAGCACTCTAAATACACACATGGCCATCCACAACAGTAAGTGACACACACATTACTGCAGACATACTGTACGTTCTCTGTTTGTCATACAGGTGCAGTGAGTATATATCTGCCTGTCACTGGAAAACTACTATTACCGTGCATAATGACAAAGGTGATGACAGTGGAGTTTGAGTAAATGGGACTTTTTTTTCCTTGTTGAGAAAATCCAAAGTTGTCATTATCAAATTCTAATTTCAGAGCTGCCTGTTTCCATCAGCAACATTACCCCCTTTGTCTCCAAAGGGGTTATTGATTTGGGTCCTAATCTACAAATAAATATATTGTCTGAGTTTATTTTTTCTATGCTGTCAACAATATTAAAGAGACACAGCTCATCTAACGATGGATAGAACAAATGTAGCCAGAGCTAAGATTGAATACCAAAATGTACCTTATAACACACTAAACATACATAAACATCCCCTCCAGATGGGTCCCCCCTTGTGAGCAGTGTGTAAGATCCAATTATGTTTGTGTGTGTGTGTGTGTGTGTATGTGTGTGTGTGTGATGAGGGGGTAGAACAATGTGAATCTAAACAGTTTGATGTATCTGATTGCTTTGTCCTCATTTTCAGTATCATACAAAAGTCAGTTGCAAAGTTTTTGCCTTTAGACACAAAATACTTTTTAAATCACAAATTAATGTTGAGGATTGGACCATCTATATGCATCTTCAAACGTTTATTCCTAGAAATCCATCCATCCTTCTATCCATCCATCCATCCATTAACTATACTGCTGATCCTTTGAGGATTTTGAGGGCTAGAGCCAGTCCAACTGACCCTGGTAAGAGGCAGGATACATGGACAGGTCACCAATTAACTTAACCTGCATATCTTTGGACTGTGGGAGGAAGCTTGGTGCCAAACCCATGCAGGCACAGAAGAACATGCAAACTCCAGATGAACGGCTATATGTTCTATATGTTTGTAACAGAATAGGCAGCCAAGGTGGTACTGGCTGTAGCAGCATGAAATATTATTGAGCAGGTAAAGAGCTGTGGGTTATTATTTACCATAAAAATAACCTAATGTACTGTACGGTCTTGCAAAGCAACATTATGGTTATATTATATTGCAAATATATCTTGTATAATTGGATGTGTAGGATCTGATCTTACATGTAAACAAAGCTTTTCCTAGTAAGGTGGATGAGGAGGAGAGAATGAGATAGTTGGTGCTGGCAAATTAATGCCATAAAAGCACAATCACTAGATATGTCACCTCTTTATCTGCAGAGCTTTTAGTGTCTTTCTTGCATCTGAGGGACACCACTGCATTCATATTGCACATAATGCAAGTTGCAGGTTTGGTGTGTTTGGTGTATATAAATTTGCTTCTATAGAAAGCATGTAGTTCTAAGGGTGGCAGTATCTTTGTTCTGTCTGGGTGTACAGGCTGCATGACCACAGGATCAGGCCAATAAAAGGGCTTTTAGACTCTTTTGTTATATGTTTTAGAAAGCAAGAATAATGTGGGAATTTAAGCTCAAAACTGAAAAGCAACATGTGAGTAATTAGTCAATTATTGACAAGATATTAATAATTCATGTTGTCTGCAGAATATCTTCAATAAATATTACAGAATACCATCTATGAGAAAATTGGGTCCCCACAGGAATAATGACAAATCATCTACTTATCAGGAATAAGTACTCTTACAAGTTTTCAGCCCTGGCCTCAACTCTCACATTTGTACAAATCTAATATTGCTGTAGAACAAAGGCCAGTGAAAATACAACTGTAGATTTAGTCCCAAATTGCATTTTGGGGCCCAAGTAGAAACAGGCCAGCAAAGCTTTATGGATTTGGACCAGTAATATGACAAACTGATACTGCACTATACTGCACTGTATATGTGTGAGTGAAACATTACTTATTGTTTTTTCCCCTTTCCTTCAACCAGTAGGTGGCAGTGGCAGAGCAAGAACAATTATGACTGACTTTACACAATAATGGAAATCTTTACACACTTTGCCCCACAAAAAAGGGTTCACTATATCTGTACAGATATGTAGAACATAGTTGTCCCAGTTATTTACACTCCATCCCATTTTGCAAAAGGCAGACCTAATCAAAAATCTACTCTTCTCTGCCCCTGCTTGGTGATGGCCACTCACACAGTGGGGAATACTGAGGTCTGGTCCCTTGAGAGTGAGGGATGCAGCTGCAGTGTGGCTGATGCACACAGGAGTGCACTGAGCTGGAAAATGTTGTTCCATGACAATAACAAAGATAAAGGATAAGTTATTTACTGTCTTATACCTTCTTGATTTGTTTCCATCTTGGGGGTAAAAGTCAATACTGGGACTTTGTCAAGAGAGAATATCTATATGCTAATAGTGCCCATTATGCATCCACGTATTGCAAAGTAAAGCAGAACCATGAGGATGGTCTCCCGTGGCCTGCTCTCAACTCTGACTGGCATAAAATATGAGGACTGAATGGATTTCTGCCCTGTTGAATAGACTTACTGAGCAGTGCTTTGTGTAGCACTCTATTAAACTAAAATCTTTGTTCAATTTGCAGCAATCATTGTTTTGTGATAAACACAGGAAATGCAGGTTTGATTAATTAGCTGTTATATACCAAGTATTTCTGACTGCAGTGTATTGATTTGCCAAGGGGCAATTCTACAGACATTCCATTATAACTAACAACACAGCTGTGATGCATATTTATGGAACTGTATAATACTATAGAAAGAGCGACTCCAGCTGGCTCAGTGACTAACTAAATTTACTGGCTTCTGGTTTTTGACATTTTCAAAATTACAGTAATTAGTTTAAGTAGAGAGCAACATTTTTTTGACCATTTGGTTCATTTGTAATGTCTGAATGTCACATACAATATATCACACATCAGACTTTGGAAATATTTCAGCTCCCCAGTGTTCTGAAGCATTTACACAATTACACTGATGGGTCCAAAGGGATACTGACCAGGGTAGGTCAAAACAAGGCAATAGACTTATCATACAGTATGTTATGGCCCTAAAGGAAACTTGATTGATTAATGAGTATTACTGTTCTTTGTTTTTTACTTTTTTTTCATTTTTTATGTTGTTGAAACCTGCTCCTGGCAGTGACAATGTAAAACATGTAGTTTCCAATTTTGAAAACAGAACAAATTGTCCTAAATAAATGAATTGAAAAACTTCTGTTAACACAATAAACAAATCATCCCGGTGGAAAAGATTTGCACAGATTGTTTTAAATAATCACTCCAAATGAAAGTTTTCAAACCACTGTATCTCCTGACACAATACTTTTGTGTGGTCAAATCCATCTTACTTAACAGCCATGGAGCTGTCTCGTAGCTATCAAGATAGCTTAGCAGTGCTTTGATTAAAAGAAAAGACCAAGGTTAACAGGACATCTGTTAGGAAATCTGGGCTGAGATTACCCAGCCTCATCTCACACAGACTCAGAGCAGCAAATGATGTAATTAAGACCAAAGTAATACTGCCTCTTGGCCTCATTCAACCTTTTGTAGTAGTTTTTCTTTCTGTCTGGCCACCACATTTACACATACTGTTACATTTGAGAATTCACTAAAAGTTGTAGAGCTCTTCATTAAAAATTCAAAGAATTAATACAAACATTACAAAGGATATAAAAGTTACAACATTTATTTAATAACCACTGAATTGAACTGAATCTTGTGGAATATTTTTATTAGAAAAATGGAGAGCAACGGATAAATTAAGATAAAGAAATCAGTATGATATACAACAACAGTCAACCAGGCAAGATTTGAAACCAGGTCATTGCAGTCATATTGTATGAACCTATTTGCCATGCTGCCAAGATGATTCATGTATCTGCAATACAATGATGACATTCAAGATGTAATTATTTTGTGATTTAATGAGATTTTCTGTCTCTCAGCCTGTTGCTATGATACTGAGATGAGCTGACGAGTTGACAGGTGACTAGTGGGGACCAAAAGGCACAGAGGTCACCGTATCGGGTTAACTGAGGCATAGCATCACTGGCCTTTATGTTACAGCTCCTTGTAATGCAACTGACAGAGTAAATAATGTAAAGCCAACAGGAGACTGTGACATTTGACATGTTTAAAATGCTATGTTGTCTCACACATGTTCAAGATCCGGGGGCCCATTTATCAAATATGCAGCATAAAAAGTGCAATTTACTGTATAAAATCATCCCTACTCCCGCTGATTTTGATACATGTAACCATCAAAACAAACACTATACTTGTAGCCAATATGCAAGAGAACTGGAAAGCCCTGTAGGACTCTATCTCCAAATTGTGAACCATAGTGATCTGGGAATTGTGAGGCTGCCACCATTTGTGATGTAAGCATTATCATTATTGAACTATTAAGTTTAATGCAAAAAAGCAATGTCACTTTTGTTTACACACTCGAAATGACTGAATATTGAAGACATTATAGCACATTTTATCCTTGTGGTCCTAGATAAATAAAGACTGGGAGAATAAATTTAGTCTGCAAAAAATGAAAAAGAAAAGATAATGGAAAATAAATAAGATGCTGTGGGATACATCAATCTCAAAATCTTAATATGCTGTGTTTTTAATATGTTGTATATAAATAAACTCCTGATTCACACCCAGTTTGACTTGACTGGATTGAGAGTGTTTTCCATCAGCTACTTTTTTCCCTTTTGTTTTTACACAAGTGCATTAAACACATGAATTTGTCCTACAAAGCTAAATATTCATAATTATCTTTCTGCTGTGTCAGCTTAGGTGGCTGCTCTAGAACGACACCTCACAGATGATCAACAGCTGAGCATCTTAGACCCTCTGCACCTCTAGGCAGCTCTCAAATGACTCATTTCCCTGATCTGCTGCTTTCCCACGCTCTAAAGCCTTGCAGCCTACTGTGCCTTCAGTCTGTGTTTACCGAAATATTTCTGAGCTCAGTGCATGGACAAAAAACTCTGGATGCTGGATGCAATATGGAATTGCGGGCGATCCATATCAATATACTGTCCAGCAATGTCACTGAAATATATTGTATATTATGCAAAGTGCCTCATAAAACTGCTAAGATTTTCATCTTTTCTTGTACTCTTACCAAATTAGAAAGGAAAGACAGGAATTGTATTATTAAGTCTCAGTACTGTCCATCTACTAGACCCTTATGATGAGTCAAAGACCTAACGCAGTATGAGACAAAATGAGTGTGTGTGACAGTCTCAATCCAGAGAACTTCAATCACTCAATTTCTCTGAGCAGTATGCTTCCAATCCCAGCAAACAGCTGGCCTGGCATTTAGAACACATGGGGATTAGGGGGTTGATTTAGTTAAAGGCTCAATCCAGAATCAGACCATAGCACCACTTATGATGCCAAGATCATCTCTTTGCTGGCTTTGTTTATGATATTTTCATACTTTTGATATTGATTTCAGGCATATACAGAATATATGTAAACATGATATCTATCTATCTATCTATCTATCTATCTATGTATCTTTAAAAGTAAAAGTTCAGAGGTTATAAGAAACATTATGTACGTCATTGCATTATTATACATTTGCTTTAATTCATTCTGTGCAGTTGTTTTGTCAGTACTGTTTTTTAACTAATGCTGGATTAAAGTAATTTCTAGGCAGTGGATATTTTACATCTTGCTTAGTCTCCTGTGTCATTATAAGCTCATCATGGCATCATGCGCTTTCACTCCGCCACAGGAATACAAGGTATGCTGCTGCTTGTGACAACACAGGTGTGCATAAAAAGTGCAGGTGTGTGTCGGTGCGCTTTGATAGCATGTGTGAAAGTGGAATCTGTGAACTCAAGTAGGCTTTCTCAGTGCCCATGGGCTCTCATTGGTTAGCATGAGGGACTGATTTGCATACGGTGGGAGTGTCCTGAGCCAGCACTGGGATGAATGACTTGTTCAAGTCAGATAGCAATAAGCCATAGCCCTAAGCAGAGGTCTGCGCTGCTCAACGCTCAAAATGCCTGGGTTACTTAAGCTGCCACTCTTACTGCTGTAAGTGGAAAGTGCTGGACAAGGAAATAAACATGTTCAACAACAGACACCTCAGCCTTAGAAAAAGAGGAGGAATATGGGTAAGTTTTATGATAATTCACTTTACAGACAAACTACAAATACCTTTTATGATTCAGTTTTATGTTACCAAGGCAGAGACATGACTAGGCGCCCTTTACACTACACTGTTTTTATTCTCATGTCTTTTTCAATAGCTTAATATAATTTCATGGATTGATTGGTTAGAATTATCATCATAGTGGGAGTTAGGTGTAAAGATTACAGTTCAAATCATGAATCATGGTCAAAGAGCTCTCATTTTCTATTATAACTAAATAATGATGTTCAGACTGAAAAATCATCAGTAATCCCTCATTTTGCAAATCTCTTTCTATTTTGCAACTCTCTCATTAAACTTTATTATCTTTAATTATTTTGTATTACAGGGTTTGTGCATCCTCTTGCTTTACACCAGCCCTCTTTCCTGTTTTGCAAATTTCAGCCAAGCAAAAGAGCTCATCTATAAGATAAAGGAGGGATTACCCAGGGGGACCTTCATAGGGGCCATTGGAGTAGACTTACATTTGGATTTCACCATTGAGCCCCCCTTTCTATTCAGTCTCCCGCAAAAGAAGGTCAGTGAACAGTATGTGAACCTAAATAATACCACCGGGGAGCTTTACACATCTGCTACAGAGATTGACAGGGAGACCCTTTGTCCTGATAACTCAGAGAGACAGGGCTGCGTCCTCTCACTGGATGTGTTTGTGTTGCCTCAACAGTACTTTCAGCTCATCAAAGTTAAGATCGTAATTGAGGATGTGAACGACAACAGGCCAAAGTTCCCCGTGGATGAGATCTGTATGTCTGTCCCTGAAAACACACCCATCAATGCTCGTTATGCAGTGGAGCAGTCCGCAGTTGACCCAGACCTGGGTCTTCACGGGGTACAGACCTATTGGCTGGTTAACGACTTTGGCGTGTTCACACTGGATGTTGAGGAGAATGACGGAGGTGAGCTGACGCCCTTCCTCATTGTGACTGAGGCCTTGGATAGAGAGACACAGGCTGAATACATTACAGATATAATTGCAGAGGATGGAGGGACCCCTCCTCTACTCGGCGCAGCTACTTTGAAAATTGTCATCACAGATGTGAATGATAACTGCCCCCAGTTCACAGAGTCACAAATTAATGTCACTCTGCATGGGAATACCACTAAAGGGGCACATTTGGCACGTTTGCATGCTTTTGACCCTGACCTTGGTGCTAATGCTCAGATCAGCTATGCTTACAGTGAACGTGTGCCAAGGGACACCAGGAGCTTGTTCCATTTGGACAGAATCACAGGGGTGATCAAGCTAGCAGGGAAAATAGACACAATCACAGCCACATTTTACAAACTCACCGTTCTGGCTAATGGACCTGGTTGTATCCCTGCTGTTGCCACCGTTACTGTCCATATCATCAAAGTTGTCACTGGACCTCCTGCTGTCATACCCCGGTACATTGCACCAGAAAAGGATGGCGTGGTGACAATAAAGGAGTCTGAGCCAGCGTTTACTCCAATTGCTTTTTTTACTGTCAAAAACATTGATATGAACCAAAGGGTGGACTGTCATCTGGAAGGGACTGGTCCATTTAGGCTTGGCCCCTATCAGCTGTTCAAGAACGAATACCTGCTGGAGACTACAGAGCCCTTGGACTATGAAAGGATACAGGAGTATGAGCTAATTGTGGTCGCTAAGAATACTCGAGGGCTTGTCATTAAGACCTTCCTCAAGGTGCAGGTTTTGGATGAGAACGATAACGCACCAGTGTTTCAGCAGGCTTTGGTGGAAATCTCTATTGAGGAAAACAATCCACCAAACACTTTTCTAACCCAGCTCCAAGCCTCAGACCAGGACAGTGAAAGCCGAGGGGAAGTCATCTACCTCCTTGGAGGTGACGCCCCTGGAATCTTCATCGTGGATCGTTTGACAGGTGTTCTAACTGTGGCTACGTCGCTGGACCGAGAGGAGAAAGAGACATACCGGTTCATAGTGAGAGCAGTGGATCAGGGGACACCCAGGAGGGAGTCGATTGCAACAGTAGTGGTGACTGTACAAGACCGCAACGACAACAGTCCACGCTTCATCAATAAAGACTTTACTTTCTTTGTTCCGGAGAACTTCCCAGGGTACGGTGAGATTGGAGTCCTCTCTGTGACAGATGCTGATGCTGGGGAAAATGGCTGGGTGGCCCTTTCCATCCTCAATGGCAGTGACATCTTCATGATAGACACAGGGAGAGGGGCGCTGAGGGCCAAGACGTCCCTTGACCGTGAGCAACAAGGGACATATCAGTTGTGGATTGAAGCTATTGATGGTGGCGAACCTGCACTTTCCTGTGTTACCATGGTGACCGTGCTGCTGTTGGATGTAAATGACAATCCACCTATTGTCCTCTTCCCCCAGTCCAATCAGTCCTACATGCTTGTGCTACCCAATACGTTACCAGGAACATCAATCACAGAGGTGTATGCTGTGGATAAGGATACAGGCATGAATGCTGTAATCGCCTATAGTATCATTAAGAGGAAAGGTGGCGAGCCAGGGTCATTTGCCATTGACCCAGAAACAGGAAATATCACATTAAAGAGGGAGCTCAGCAACCGGGGCCTCTACAGCCTTCTGGTGAAGGTCAGTGATCATGGTCAGCCTGAACCGCTTTACTCAACAGTCATGGTTAACTTCTTTGTCAATGAAACAGTGAGCAATGAGAGTTATATACAGAGTCTGCTGACCAGAGAGGCTGACATAGAGATAGAGGAGAGGCCCTGGTACATTGGCCAGATGACAGAGGGGCCTGAGAGGTATGAGCTGTTCCCCTGTCAGCCTGTCCTCATTGCGCTTTCAGTGACATGTCTGGGGCTGTTCTTCTGTGTTGTTACATTGACATCTTACATTTGTTGTAAGAGGTTTAAAAAGCACAGAAAGAAAAGATCAGAAGTGGAAATACCTTTAAAAATGAAGAATGACTCAATGCAGGTTGTGAACAGAAAGCTCAGGCAGATCTCAAACATCTAATACTCAGCTGTCCATACATCCAAAAACCACTACTGTTTACATGAATGTTTACAGAACTCATTGTAAGAAGCGTAGTTCTTACATGAAGTTTCTCTTTTTTGTTTTTGTAATATGAATGTTATTACTGCAGTATATTGTGATTTTAGTTATATATTACAACATTAAAAAGGGCACACATTACTGCTCTCTGTTTTACTTTTTATCATATCAATGAACTATGACACCTGCACATGAGTTAAGTGTCAGAAAACTAAAGTAAGGAATAAATTAAGATTGGCAACAAAGTAATTACAACTTTATTACAAAATCATAAGAGCAAGTCATTGAAGATTACTAAATCTAAGGTCCTATGTAAATACTGTACAAAATGTTTTACAACTTTATATAAAGCTTTTGCATTGGCATGAAAAGGACAAAAGACAGTTCAAGGCACAACTAATGTTTCCCTTTTCATCTCTTCACACTACCTGTCACAATTACAACTGTCATGGAAAAGTGATTTCTTTTGCAGTTTGAATACATCTGGATTCTGTGTTTATTTTTCAAATGTAGGTTTTAGTTCATAAAGTAGTCATACATTTCAAAACTGACTGATACAAAAATCAAGATATATTACTTCATTTAAGGCAATGTAATCCTGTTATATTTGGAGAGTTCACTGTCAGTATATATCAGTTCTATAATTGCGTTGTATATGCGAACACTGTTCACAAATGTTGTGTTAAAGCAGTCTGCATAATGAGCATGAAAATTAATTTTTGCCTCTGAAAGCAGTGGATTGACCCAAAAAAATCAATCAATGTCCATTTAGCCCCTAGCTTTTCCAGAGCTCGGTTGTTATGGGATGATATGCATTCACTGATATACACAGTGATAACACATAATACAGTACAATAATATGAGGTTGAAAGCTCTGGAAAAAACTAGTAAGTCAACCTCGAGTTAAGATTTCTCATGTCAAAATTCTGTGTGACGTCTGAGAGCCATGATTAGTAACCAGATGCCCTAATTCCTGTGAGGGCTCACTGATCATATGCTGTGTGTAAAACCTTTAAATGCCATCTCAGTACGGCAAAGAGTCACAGATTTTCATTACACTGAGCAATTTGAATTGTTTCTTCTTTGTCATATGTCTGCTTCAAGTTGCATACATCACCCTCCTTTATACAGTCATGCAATTCTCAATGTGTCTGTGAAAACATGCTAAGTATTTGTGAAAGAAAATCAAAGTAACTATTAAAGAGACTTTATTTTTATAATACACTTGATTTTGTTCTGTATTGCTATCTCTCACATGCACTAACATATTTTCAAATGTGTGTGTATAAGAGCTCTTTGTGATGTTTAGTAAGGTTTGAAGGCAGGCTGACAACAAGTAAATCTAGTTTACACGTGCTCTTATGCTGCCCAGGTATGCAGATGTATACTAAACTGACAAACACAAACACACAAACACACGCACACACACACACACACACACTTACAAAGAAAGAACATTTATGTATGTGAATATAATTGTGTGGTATGCAGTAAAATCAACAAGAACCTCTCACAGTAATGTATGAATAATCAAGTATATTATAATTAAAATTTAGATTGCTTTTGTTGATTGCATCCTTTTCAGAAAAGATTAAATCTGGTGTACAAATTAACTACAGCAGATCAAGATGAAACAGTTAAAGATCAAAAGCCTGAGAGCCTGTGATGCTGTCATCACCTGCCTAGGTCAGAGCTGGTGAGGTAACACCCAGAGTCACACTTAAAAGGAAAAACACTGTGCTGGCTTGTCATTACAGCTGTTCCTCTGAAATGTTTGAGGATCACATCAATTTAGTCCAAGAAACATTTCTCACCCTTGTTGAGTGGTACTGACAATCTCTCCTAGTGTACCATGACTTTGTGAGACATCACCCAACAAATTGTGAAAGTGGTTTTGATGCTTTCCTTTCCACCACGTGAATCACAGTGCCTTCTGCTTTACAAAGCTGTCTTTTCACTGACCTATGTCTGTTTGTATGTTTGCTATGAAAGTTGTGTAGACAGAAAGGCTTTGCATTCCTAACTATGCACACTCCCAAGTGAGGAACTCACTTGTATAATGTGTCCTTTGAAACCTGTTCAGGTTTGGCCCTTACAAAACAGGAAACATACCAGTGAATCAATTCACACATGCAGCTTCTCAAGTCATAATCAGCATTTCAGGACGGAAGCACGTCATGTAAGCACAGGCACATCAGCAGTTAGAAACAGCTCAGTGTAATCCTCAGTAATCACCTCTGGCTGAAACTGTGCATTACACAAATAGGCTGAAAGATGATAATCGTACATGTACTGTATGTACACAGGAATGTCTTCCAAGACAGGTAATATAGGTTTTGTAATGACACCAAGATAACTCATGACGTAAAGGAAATGCATTTCATCTGCCTTATGTGATAGAACAAGTGTAACTGGCTTGTATTGTTGATTTCTTGGCAGATTAGTTGGACTTGCAACACTGTTAACATCTTGAAAATGTTCAAAACGCTACTTAGTTTTCTGTCAACTGTGTGGGTTTGCCCTCATGTTGTCATGTTGTCAGTCATATAAATAATAATTTTGGATTAGGTTTTATCCGAAGATCAGAACATACTTGTGGATATTAGTGCAATGCCTTCCCTGCACAGGAAGGTATCCAGAAAAGTCTATCAAATAAAATATGGCTTTAGTAAATATGGTATTCAATATTTTTTGCATCTGTGGGAACAGATTCAAAAGCTGCACCCTTGGCAAGCCAGGTGGTACTATATGTTATGATCAAACCTCCCTATTTATCAAGCGGAATCAATACTGAATCAATACCCTGGTGGTGCATTCCATATCTGCCTACAATAAATGACTCAGCTGCGCAGGCAATGGGTATTTGCAGCCAAGTGACACAGAATTTAAGATGGTGTCTGCACAACTTTACATTTGTTTTTTACACTGAGCAAACAATTACAGCATATGATTAATTGCAGGAATAACAATGGAGATTTTATTCCACTGTATCAGCTTTCTTTTTCACCCATACCGACTCTCTCAATTAGTCATTTTTCCTCAGCATGTCGAAATAGGAAACACACACCAGTCATACAAGTCTTTTAGCCCTATTATGACTTAAACCCAGCTGTTATGATGATAAAGTATGCTCCTGTGTGCAATTACAAACAGTGGTTCTGGTTAATAAATGGTAAGGTTTGATCACGTCATCACATTTCTTTTGCACAAGGTGCAGATACTTCCACATTAACGAGGCATTAATAGTCCTAAATTCAGCAATGAAATAATATGCTGTTTCTGCTTTAGTAATGATTTGGGCCCTTCTTCTTTTTTGTTCATTTTGTTTAGTTCATAGCCACAATTATGGTTACATTTGTATTACAGTTTGTGTATTTTGATACACATACAGTGGACAAAATAACAGGAATACCTTCTGTTCCTATCAACCCTCTGTTTTATGGAGCACTCTATAGACCTACAACAACAACATAAACTACATGCTTCAAAAACAGCCAAGGATCAACACCTCTTGACACAACTGAGAGTCCATAGCCTTCTAGCAGCTCTGTGACACAGTGCTTGAGCTAAATGTTAGTGTGAGAATGCTAACATGCTCACATGCTGATGCTAACCATGTTTACCATCGTAGTTTGACATGCTAGCATCATAACATTTGCTAACAAGCAGTAAAGACAAAAGTACAGCTGGTACAAAATCCAAATTTGACTGCTGAAATACAGTCCTACTGCTTGCGTGAGCAGCCTTAGCACTTTGTCCTGTGGTCAGTAAGTCATGATCCTACTGTACAGTATCAAATAGCAGTTTGATCTATACATCCTTTTATCCAGCATGATCCTCTAAATGACCCTTGATCTCAACATTAATTGTTTTCTACCCTTCAAGAGAGACAAGATTTCTCTGTCTCATTACATGGATCCTGCTCTAAGTTTTACATAGCTAGAAACAGCTGGGAGGGGTCACCCAGACAGAGACACTGTGCAGCTTTTCTACATGATTGATCACCTCCTATTGCAGTAATCCTGCTGGACAGCCAGTCCTGTATCTTCAGACCAGGGCAGGATGGACAGTGAAAGGGCTGAGCTTAAATCAGGTTCCACTCCTTGTGACCCCTGGTATTGGTCTTGGACATCATTCTCAAGTAGATGAAGTGTTATAGACTATAAGACTATAAGACATTATCTACAGGTTGCACGCATTTCATGGTAACTTAAGCTGGCTTCCAAACATGTTTTCTTTTCTTGTCTTGTAGATGTTTTTCTTCTTAAACACATACCACATGCAGATATAGACTACTGAATCAACTAAATTATTGCCCCTGCAACCTCTCTCTCTCTCTCTCTCTCTCTCTCTCTCTCTCTCTCCAGGAAAGTCTATCTGAAATTACATTAAATTCTTAATGGTGTAGACAGCAAGTAATTACCATCAGCCAAAGCCCGATCCCATTTCCAGATTGGCTTTATTGTAATGTCCCTGCCTTGAAATCAAACAAATAAAGACACAATGAGAGGCCCAGGTTGGGTTACACAGGTCTGCTGAATAGGAGAGGCTGCATTTCCCAAGTTATGACATCAAATACCACCCCCCTACACACACACATTGTTCGCCATTTTCAATAATGCATCGCCATATTCTCCCACTGAAAATCACTGCCTTTGATCTAAAACATCTTTCATTTGCTGTGATGCAACAAAATATAATCCAATCACACTCTTTTGATCCTGCTGTGGATTACGTTACTAATGTCCTTTATTCCTCCGTCCCTATTTTTCTCTCAGTTTCATCCAGTTTCATCCTAGCAAAACACAGAGGGGCTTCAAGGGAATTAGCTGCAGCAATGTATTTCTCAGAAACGTATTTTTTTCCCACAACTGTGAACAATTTAAAACACTAAGGCATTACACTTGGACAATGTTGTTCCTGTTCCCATGGATAAAAACAACAATTATTATTCTCCAGGATTAGTGTTTTTAACATTTATGTAAATACATACTTTGGAAATATAAAGATTTTTTTTTTTGATTAACTATTTCAACTCTGTCACCAAATTATATTGTGATTATGGTATAAACTGGAAAACCTGGGAAAAGTTCACTATACCATGTAATAACAACACATGGCAGTTCTTTTTAATGTGAAATAAGTTTTCATGTGTTTATCATATAGTGAGACACTACCCAGACTGTGCTAATATACTTGCCTGTACTCAGAGACAATGTATCACTATACAGCAGTTTCCTAGTAAACAGCCAATTCATTCAAAGGCCATCATTAAACATCTTCAGAGAGTCTCTTCCAACAGTGACAGTAAGCATGACCCACTTATATACAATATAGCACTGTCTTTATTTCATCCATGGTAGACCAAGGTCAGTGACCTGCTGTTACTCAGAGTTGGTAATGTGCATTTTGCCTGCTGTTTAGAACACTTTTATGTATTCTATGAAGCAAGATAGTCATCATGTATTTAGATCAGTTATGGTCTAAAGCTTCATATGAAGAAAAAAAAGAATTAGAGCTCTAGTATTCAGTAACAGCATTAAACTGCTTTTGTAGGAGTTGTTATTTTACCACTTTCTTTTGTCAGATTTTTAACATTTTAATTCCATCTAATTAAATGTTGACTTATGTGACTCATTTTTGTTTTGTTTTTTTCATTTCCACAGGAAATTACAGTCTGCAGTAGAATACAGTGGGGTTTTTTTTGTGGGGGGGGGATTCAAAAATGTAAATACGTCTATAACACAAAACAAGATTGATTTTGACATTTTATAAATACAATCTATGTAATTACCAGAAACCAGCTTAAAAGATACCACAGATCTTTTATCTTTTCATTTTCTATAATGTCTTACTTTAAACCTGTAGGCAAAGTCATCAGTAACTGTTTAACGCCTCCCTGTTTTGAAAAGTGCAGAAATGATTTTTCACAGACATAGCACCCTGCAAATATGGAATGCTGTTCTTCCCCATGGTGACACTTCTGGTGGATAATCGATAGGTCATGGGCCTAATTAGCTAGTCAGAGTTAAGAATGGCAACTTGCCGACCTTTGAGTACTGTTGAACAACAGAACTATTCCAGGATGAACCTGTTTTGGTGGAATTTTTCACTGAATAATTTCAAGCACTTTTGACATGTAAAGAGGAAAATGAATATGCGGCACTTTTTTAAGTGGGGCTCAACACAAAATAACTTGAAGCTGATTGCATGACAGAATGTTCCACTCTGCAACAGGTGAGCTTTTACAAAATATTCTTTTAAATTAACAGTGATATTACATTACATACACACACACAGCTGATGCTTTGGGCAGATAGGTATCTTTAGACAGTTTGCATCACTTCAAGTAATACAGGCCTCAACTCGTCAAATAAAGACCTTGGATTTTGTCACTTATTTCTTACAGTGGAGTCATGTTAGGAGGGGATTACATCAGAGCCAGTATGAAGAGGAGTAATGATTACAACAAGCTATAACTCTCAACATACATACAGCATGTGCGTAGTATATTAACACAAACTTAAAAGAAATTAGACCGATTAAGTTCAGAGAGGTTTTCAAAGGAATCTATGTTATATAAGTTTGTCAGAATTTACAAGACCATGTTTCATATGAGGTAGGTAGGAGTGACACAATTGCATCATCTGTAGTCATTTATTATTTTCTTTGCCAGTTATGTGCTTCTTTTTGTCTTTTGTTTCCAGTGTGTTAGGCTACATGTTACATACTGTAACATCTTGGTAATCATTGGTGGCCGTGTTTCCTGTTTTATTTTTGAAGTATTCAAATGTCTTCCTATCTTATTTCCTGCCCTTGTATGTCTCCCACTCCCCTGATCATCCACACCTGTTTCCAATTACTCACCTGCCCCTGGTTTTGTCATCAGCCAACTCTTATATATACCCCCCAGGTTGCCTTGCTCTCCTGCCAGATTGTCTTTGGTCATCCTTGTGTGTTTGTTGCTTTCCAGCATTTCTTTCAAGTGGCGGTTATTTTTACCTTTTACCTCCTGAGTCTTTCTCTGTATCTGAGTCTCTGATCAGGCCAGATGCACTACACATATATATTGTTGCTAATAGTAAGAGAGGCCCTCACTTTTGTTAAGAAAGAAGATTCTTAGGAGTGTGACACTGAGAACTGTGAAAATGTGTCTTTAGAGTTACTTGAGGAATGTGAATGTGACAATGATGATCCCTCCTACAAAAGTAGTGCATGCACAATGTGCCTAAGTCAGCAGTAAGACAGGCCGCTTACCTTTAGGGCATGTCTGTCCACACCCTCATCACCAATAAATCCCCAATCAACATGTACAGACACACAAAAACTGATAAATCCCAGAACTTTTTCATGAAATGAAAATTAAAACAAAAACCATAGCCCCCTCATGCCTTAATTGTCCCTCAGCCCAAAATCACAACTTTTACCCAGAGGGTTTCACCATGTGTACAGCAAGCATCACTCTCTATTATTAGACACGTAATGAGAAACTCCCACTGCAACCTGTGGTTTATTTTACAGAATTATAAAGGCATGTGAATTACATTAGAAGGTTAACATTTTCCTAACCCTAACAAAGCTGACTGAAAAGTGAGTCAAACAGCCTTTCTTTAGAGCAGTGAGGTTAACACACACCAACTGCTGAACTGGGTTGCTTCCAACATCATGTACTTTCTGCCTGCTTGTGGCTGCTTGTGTTTAATTGGAGCAGCAAACAGATTTCTAGAAGGGAATTAACAAGTAGAGAATTTGTAATGAAATAATATTCTCCAGTTAGTTGACTGCAAGGCCAGCTGGAACATCAGTTTTGTGTTTTCAATGAGTGCTCAGATTTACCCCTCCCCCCTGCACTTGTGCTTCTTTTCTCAGCCAACTTTATTTCTCTGTTTGCTCTCACCACACTGATACAAACCAGAGCTACATGGACCCTCAAAGAATCATCAGTAGAACATGTTAAGAGGAATGTAATGTTCATTTTTCTTTATCTTTTCGCTGTTTAACTTCATTTGCACCCTAAAGTGTTTGGGCTACTGTTACTGGATTACTGTTTCTCTCTATTTGATTTTTCTTAAACCATGTCTGACTGAGGGTCTTGAAGACTGGTTATGTTTTCCAGTTGGGAATACATGACACCGTTGCCTCCAATACTTTCCGTTTTCCTTTTCTAAAAAAAGAGGGCTTTAAAGGGAGGTGCCCTATATGGTCTGACTGCTTGACTGTCTGACCATGCTGTAGCATCAGACTGCATCAAAGTTAATGGAGTGTCAGATGAGTGCTCCTTGTTAATATCAGCCATTCATGCATTTCAGGAAGCCGTTTCTTCTGTCAAGGGGAACTAAGTCTGCTAACCTAATTTGGTGAAGAAGATGTGCAACAGTTTTTCAGGGAGAAAATAACTGTGTATCATCATCTCTCTCATTTGCCCCCTTTGATTGATGCTGATCACTGATCTGCTACATCGTAATTGAAAAGGCATGCCATGTTTGGAGGTGGGTAGAGCAGAGGGAGACTTCTGCATTCACATATCACACAAACACATACTCTGTGATATACACCCTGCCAGTGGACTAATTTTACATACTAAAAACCCCATGCTAATTTTCTTATGCTAATTTCATTAAAGCCAATAAGAATTGCTGGTAAGACAGAAAATTCACCTGAGAGAAGAGGGCTAACACACATTACAGACTGAGGGGTGATAATAGGATGATGGAGAGAGAAAAAAGGGAGAGCACATTAATCCCTCTGCATTCTGCAAGTGGTTTCTAACCTGATGGCCAAGAGTCAAGAAAGTATAGTTGTAAGGTTGATTAAAGGACAGAGAGACACAGATATGAACAGGTGGGCAGAGAGATAAGTGCTCATGACGTGGCTCATTTGGTCTCAGGTTTTCCTATTTGTAGGGGCCAATGCTCATCTGCCATATGGCACCAGTACAGACAACAACATGTTCACTCATGGATTCATGGAACCTGTACATAAGGGTTTGTTTCATCTTTGTTTCTCATTTAAACACATTTTAGTGTCTGAGTGGTTCATTGCCAAATTCCTGACATTAGAGTCGAACCATTCTGTTTCCTCTCTGCGCAGGCTCTTTTATTCAGTAGTTTTGTGTGCATGCATGCACAAAACTGGGGCAATTACCTACTGTTTGAAATCCCAGGGCTTGCAACTAAAATCTGGGTACAGAAAAAACTAATAATGTTTTTCTTTCTCCTCAACAACTACACACTGGTTAGTTAGAGTAACCAAAAAGCACTGGATGTTGTAAGGTTGCATATAAAATTTGCATGTAAGTAGAGAGTGACAGATCCTAGAAGTTTACCCTCACTGTTTGGTTAAACACACCATAGTCATTATGGTTTCACAAGTACAAGATCTGTTTGTACACCATATTTTGTAATGTATTTCAGGTTTGACCAGTTTAAGTAACATAATATATTCCTCTGCAGAGAGGCTTACATTTACTAGTCATCTGCTGTAGCTAGCATTAAATAAGAATGCCAAGAAAAGGTCATTATTCTTGTACAGAATTTTGCCATTGCATGCTAATGTGAGAATGAGTCTTATTCTATAATGTAAGTTGTTTTTTCTCTGATTTAATGCAAATAATCTGCTTTATTATTTGTGGATGTATGTTCCTCTTTCTCTTCTTAAGTGACTGAAATTCCTGTTGTGACAATTTTTTTTTACTGGTACCTAAGGGCAATAAGTGAGACTGTGAGTGGGATTGCACTCATTTTCACCTTGTATCTCTGTGTTGGCAATGTTACACATCTCTGATTAGAGTGTCAAGTACTCTTGAGAAGAAAGTATAAACACATGCAAGAAGTCTGAAAGACACCAAACATATTTAGTTGGATGCTCTATCAGATAGAATGAGCCACTACAACAGTATTTCTGCAGTGGGTGAAGTGCTTCACCTTTTCAATATAAATACTGTAGTTCTACTGTTGTTTCTTTTACTATTTTGCCCTCTAAAGAAACATTTGCCCTTTGCCACATGCTTCACAATTGTACTGTAAAATCCATATAACCATACAGAGGAATTAAATAACCCTCCATGATATATAAGCCTCTTAGGGGAAAAGAAGCCTTATGGCACTGATCATCTCTGTTGACGATGGGTTTGTAGCTAGAATGCAAATCTATGTGGTCCACAGGTTAATCCTGGGATTTAAGGGATTTCAGATACTTCATCAAATTTAGCTGCGTTGAGCACAGATGACACATTGGACCTAATTTGGTGGTTGTGCATGGTAGAGCATGTGAGGTGGTATTTTCTTGAGGTGTACAGATTTTTTTTTTTTCAGTACCTTCAACAATTAGGTGTTTGGGTGACACTTTGAAACACACAACAAAAGGAAATTTTAGGTGTCAGTCAGGTCTCTCACAAACTTCATAAGACCATTAAAATCACTTTAATGAATGTTATGCTTGTCAGTTTTATTTTGCCATAATCTTAGTGACCAGACCAAGTTTTGTAGGGCCATTATACCACCTTCCTTAAAGTGTTGTTTGAAACACAGTTTTGATTTTGTAATTTATATATTTATGCATTATATAGAATAGTGTTTCTGATATTTTGTAAAAGCAAAACATATTAGAAACACTATGCACTTAAATACCCTTAACACCATAAAAGAGAGCCTAAAATTACAACAGAATTGAATCAATCCCTATATGACACAATGTCACCAACAATAAATATTTACACAGGACTTAGATTAAATGACGGCATCCCTCTGGTCACTTCAAGTATCACATCCCCACTGTCCTCACTGGTTACAAGATCAATTTCAATGTTCTGTTGATCAACCATATAGTTTCATGATCTCCAAACTCCATACTGCATAGATATGACAAAGTAATTTAACCAAAGTTCACTGGCTCGTTCTTAAAATGTAAGACCAGTGGTAACAACGCTTTTGCAGTTCAGCTTTCAGGATCTAGAATAGCTTTCCTCAGTTGGTTGGTCAGCAAAATGGACCGTTTTAAAATATCTCTTCATTGATTGAAGTATGTCTGTGTCATTTATTTTGCTTTACTGACTTGTGAGGAACCATTGACTCCAACACAGCTGATTGATTTATTATTGTCCTGTGATTTATTAAAAAACTCTAAGGTCAAGACACATTGTGCATTAAATAAGAAGGGGCATGACATCACAACACTGGTAGAGAGCTCAGTTTTTATTATTGTTGTTGAAAGTTGACATGGGTTACTGTTGCAGCCTTAAAAAAAGAAAAACTTGAGTATAATTCTGTAAAAGCTCTTTTGAAACTGTGTTATACAATAAAGCATAAGATAAAGTGAAGGGTTATTTCAAATAAAAATCTATGTTCCACTGTTAAACAAAATGACACATGGAAAGCCACAAATGCATGGTGATAACACACAAAATGACATAAGAAATGTGTGTGTTATTCATAGGCCAAGTATCAGGCTGAATTCTAAGAAAAGAGCCAACAAGCCAAACAGTTCCCTTTCCCCCTGGGTCAAAAGGGGATCTGTGCTTCATAGTTCACTATTTCCACAACATACAGTAATGGCTTAATTAGGAAAGTCATGGGACCAGTCACTGCTTTGTCATCTAGCTAGCCTGACCAACTGGACATTTATCTTCCTCTGTTTCGCAGTAAACATGGGAATTTCTTCATATCTCTTCTTATTGGAGTCGAATGTCAAGGGCAACTGTGGTAACATTAATTCATAATGACCTTATGAAATCTTGTCCTCTTTTAGCAGGAGAAATGTGGCTATTTGGTTTAGTTTTACAAAAAATACTGCTGTTTGGAACTGTAGTCTGGTCACATTAAGTTTTGTTATATTATGGTATATTATTTCATAACGCAACAACAACATGAAAAATTTTATTACCTACAGCATTTATAAATGCATGACTATATACCTCAGATGGATTACACATCACTCTCAACACCTTGCCCCACTGCACTGACCAAATCTAATGAAGAAATTATGCTCCTTCAACCTCTGACACTAGACAGAAAAACTTGCGTCCTTGCTATGAAAAGAATGCTGCTCCAGATTTTCAGATGCCTTTGATCAGCAAGTTCAGTCAATGATCAGTCAGTCATGTCTTGTCTCATGTTAGCACTCTCTAGAGGCTTCAACAGACGGCAGAACCAACCACATTAGCCACAGATGATGTGAGTAGCAACCTGACCTAGGTGTGACCCCAAGAAACCCACTAAGGAAGCCCATGTGTAGATACATAGATGGCACCACTGCAGTTGTTGTGCCTGATACAGTTTTGTCAGTAACAACTGGCTTCACAGCCTTCACTTTCTTGATGACCACAGTATGAGTAGTTTTGTTTTGGAAGCGCTTAGGTCCAGTGACATACAGATGACATAATGAAAATAGCATAGTTGGTAAGTGGCAATCGAAAGCAACAAAAACAAAGGCAGTTACACTAGCTGGATTCAATAGCTCTTCCTCATGTGGCGTGTAGCCATTAGCTACAACTGGACAGGGTCCATAAAAGTGACTGAGAGGTACTTTACTCCATGTTTGCTTTGCTGCGTACACCCATATGTGGTAATGGTAAAGATCAATACCCAGCTGCTGATTCATCATTCACCCTCAGTCCATACTGTCTTTGGTCAAACTAACTGGCCCCATTTGACCATTATATTGTCATGTGTTATGAGTAACACAAGGGTTGCTTGGCAATGAATGTTGGCAGGATGTTTGAGGAATGACCCATGTAGGCCATGGTCTGCTGCACACTGAAAACAGCCATTACCACTGACAAGCAGCACCTATCTTGCTCATTAAGTGTTGAGCCTCTCAACTGCAGTTCAAGTAATAACACTGAAGTTTGAGATTCAGTCAAACTTTCTTTTTAGTAAGCAAAATTGTATGAATTGAGTGTGTGAGCCTGTGTATATATATATATATATATATATATACATGTATATATATATATATATATTTAATCCTAGAGATGGAATTAAGTGTACTGCAACTATGTTAAATGACAGAGATGTAAGATAATTCATAAAATAACCAGATGTGTTTTTAATTAACTGACTGTCCGCACAGTTCAGTTGTCCTGTGATATTGTTAAGAGATGTGACTTCTGACATCTGGTTTGCTGTAAGGAGGATAACGAGGGAAAGGTGAAAAGATTTGTGAAAATTAGTGACAAAGGCGACACATACACGTGAATCTCTTTGTTCTCTACGTAGTGTTCTAAATAGTGTGAACCATAAACTGTAATGAGAATCAATTCCCTGAATTAAACTCATGATACCTGCAAATAACACCTGCAAGCATGGTTGTTTAGTACAAACCAAAGATGGAAACTACAGTAGCTTTAGTGTGTGTTCTTAGCTCAGCTGAAACTCAAACACAGCCATTTGTTTATCTGTCACTCATAACAACAGTGATTTCATGGGTTTTTCCAAGTTAAAAGCATGCCATTTTGGGTTGGCTCCACATCACAAAACTGGTAGAAGAAGCTTTGGTGGAAAAACAGCAACTTTCTTCTCCCTGCATTGGTGCATTACTGGCAACACAAGCAATTTTTAAGAGCATTTAGAAATGCAGATGATTGGTTCTGTCAAAAGAGAATGATTGTCCCTTTATATACCTATTACTATTACCTGAATACAACTATGGGTTACTGGTAAGTGAATCTTTTCCATAGCTTGTTAAACACAAAGTCTATCATGCCTAAAACCAAATTTAAATCCAATATACTACCACACTCTGTGTCCAGCAACGCAGTGGTAGATTGTATGCAAAAGCTGAATGTGTCTTCACCAGCCCTATGGCTGTTATAATTTCACCCACGCGAGTAAGTGCAAGGCTTTGCAAAACAAATTACATTTGCCTACAGATCCCTACAAAGCATACACATGAAGGCACTTGTTTTGCATGTTAGTGGTGTAGCCATCTACCAGATGGTGGTTTGACTTTATATTATTTGATTCACATGCAAAGAACAATCCTAAGCTTTCTACAGCTAAGAAAAAGAGAATAGCCTATTACTATGCAAACAGACCATTCTGGAGACTTGAACCTCTTCAATATCCTCTGTTGACAATTTCCTGGGATTTTAATCTTTTTAAGAGTAGTTAAAACTGCCATTTCCATCTTTTGTGCAACCGAACACTGGAATCAAAAGAATTTTGGTTTCAAATCTGACTTTTTGAGGAGAAATGGTGTGATGTTATTATTCAACTTAAACTAATTCTTCTGTACATTTTTCAGTCACTAATTATAGTGCTAAAATGTAAATATGTAAATGCCTATTTTGTGGGTCATATTCTCTTTGCACAATGCATACTTTCTTTAATAATAGAAACAACAATCAGACTTACTGTTCTATCAGTCATTTGTTGTGTATGTGTTACACTAAAAAAGTGCCAGACTACAGGTGTATACATTTATCCATATTCTCACTTTTTAAGGTAACCCGTAATTTTACCATCTTAAATGACTATATGATTGGTGAAACTGATGCATCCAATACAAACTCCCCTCTTATAAAGTTGTGCATTAAATTTAATTCTTGCAGCACCTCATGTCTCAGTTTCAGGTACTAAATATGCTATCAAGGAAATTCTCACTCTCTGGCCAATCACTTTAATGTAACCTCCTTTCTCGTCTCCCTTTTCTCATCCACAAGAAGGAGAGAAAGGAGTGGTTTGTTGAGGCTGATGTAGAAATTATGTTAGAGAGGGCACATTTAACAGGATCACAGGGTTCAGATGTCACTGCCACAAAGGTACCATGGTGGAGAGAAGGAGGGCGAGGGGTCAGGTAAGCAGAAAGACAATGGCCAACAGCTGTGAATGGGGATATGAGCAGAGGCAGGCAGGTGGGAAACGAAAGGGCAGAGCAAAGGGGATGTTAATGTGGGAAAGAAGGTTGTTCCCCCCTCTCGAGGAGAGAAAAGCATTCCTCCTGTTGCTGAAGGTTATCAGGTTGCAAGTTGAGAGAGGCCTGGAAAAGGTGTGGCAGAAACGAGCAAGCTTGTTTTCAGTGCTTCAATAGCAGTACCTTTTAACCATGCTAGTGGTATGGTGCTAGGGATGTCAGTCACCCAGTGAGTCTGTTTGTCTGTCATTTGGTAGGTGACTTTGGTCCAGACTGAGCTATCTTATTATCTACTGTATAAATTTCCTGAACAGTTAAGTCCAGACCTTCATGGTTCCCAAAGGATGTATCCTAGTGACTTTGGTGATGCCCTGACTTTTCCTGTAGTGCCACCACAAGGTTCACATTTGCTTTGTTCACTTGTTCACAACCTGAACAAGTATTGGATAGATTGCCATGACATTTGGCACAGCCATTCATGTCCCCCTCAAAGTTAATTGTAATCACATGAAGTCAAGTCATTCTTGATGCCTCAGTTGTACTCTGCACTTTAGTTAATGTATAATATAATGTATAATAACACCAGCATAGGGAAATTATCATAAGCATGACTGGATAAGTCTGAAAGTGATCACAGAGGTAGCATATATGGAATTACACACGCTCACATTCAGACCTACAGGCAATTTGACAGTCACCAGCTCCCTTTGGACTGTGGGAAGAACATGCTGAAGCCGTGACCTTTTTTGCTGCGTGGTGGCAGTGCTAACCACTGAGCAATCGTGCCACCCTGTCATAATCCAATATAAATGGACACAATCAAACTAAAGCTGACGGCACTTAAACTTGTCAAGCATAAACCAGCCCCAATACTCCCACTGTAAATCCTTTCATGAGAAATCCAGTCATAAGATTGTTTCTAGAATGCTGCATAATTGAGAGAATATCTAACCATGGAGAGTCTGTCACAGAAAAACATGCACAGTATTCGGAGCTTTAGATTTACTCTGATCGCAGCATCAATGAGATTGCCTCAACTGTGACATTACATAAACATTAAAAACAAGATGCAATCTAATCTGTCCTGCCAGCTTTCCTGGCCTTTCTTTGGTCAAACACTTTCTTTATGAGGAACTAAATATCACACAACACTAACATTATACTTACATTGGATTACCCATTCCATTTTATTTTGTGGTTTCATAAATATCATGACTCAAATATTGAGTATCTACTCACAGCCTGAAAATGTTTTTGAGTAAGTTTTCTTCAAAAACCCACTGAAAGAACATTTAACCGGAGCTTATATACAATGTATGATTATTATCAGTTTACTTGTTCCAAACGCCTCTTTAAGTCTTAGTTGAGTTTCGCTGTTACTCTCCTTGATTCAACAGCTACAAAGATTTTATTTGAGAAAAATCAGTTTAGTAATAACAGATTTAAAAAAAAATAAAAAAAATCTTACCCTATAACCCACAGCATCAAGTTTTGCACACATTTACGTCATACTACCTCCCATTTATTGAGCCTAATGAGTAAGGGACCACAGGGCTTCTGCCTAATATTTGTGATTTGTGACATTTCACAGGGTCAAGAGAAAAATATTCAATATGAAATGGGCTTAATTCCCTCCACCAAAATATCACTGTTAATTGGATTGAAAATCAATCTTTTATGATTATCTGACCAGTGTGTCATAGTCAGTACCCACCAACACTTTCAAGAGCTTCACTTTCAGTTCCTCCCTAACGGATAGGTTTCCATATTACCAGCTGTTAATTATTCATCTGTGCTCACTTGGCGCCTCAGTTGGAAAATAAAGCAAATCCTTCGGACCAGTGATACAGAATAGCACAGCTACCTCTCTGCTGAACCCCGCTGCATTGTCCATTTGTCTCCTGCTGTTGGTAAGAGTGAAACTGGAGACGAGGTGGAGATTATTTCTTGATGTGTAAAACTTGCAAAGTACAGGTCCATAAACAGCCAGCACATTGGTGCGTGTGCAGTGCTTGAAGAGATAGGTACAGTCCCTTTTGTAATGTGCAAAATGATATCTCTGCAGTGTAACCATCTCTATTACAGGGGGAAGAGATTGTCTTACCCTTTGGATTTGCTTCAGAGAGCACAACAAATGAGCTTGAGCTGCTTGCTATGGACTCATACTGCCTAGGTCTATATCCACAAGAGGAGAAATGAAAGATGTAAGCTTTACTATAACTAACAAATTCGGTAGCAGATTTTAAAACATCATTATGCCATCAGTTAAAATGAACTCTAATTAACATAGTGATAATCTAAACTACTGTCATAAGATTAAAAATAAAACCAAGGACCCCTGAGAGGTTTCTTTTTCTGCTCTGCATTAGTTTATTCATCATCTGATTCAGAATTCAAAATAAAACACATTAAAACAACAAATCAGCTACATACTATAATAACTGTTTATTTTAATGCATCCATTTACCAAATCTTCACAACATATACAGTAGATATGTCTTTAACAAAAACAACAGGTGCTCGTGTCAGTTTTTCTTTTATTTTTGCATGAGGTCCAAGCCCTTTGAAAAAGTTCTGTAATGTCCTGACAGTGTGCACATTTTAAAAATTCAGGAAGCACTCTGGATTGTTGCAGAAAGTGACAAAATCTCTGATGGACGAAGAAAAAGAAAACAGAGAAAATTATCAAATAAATGTACTGAATTAATCACATTCTGATTTTGATGACATCTGGGTATCTTGTAAGATTAACATGAGTTTTTTGTAGCTGTGGTTGGCAACAATTTCTATTATGTACCATATGCAGGTAATAATGCAAGAGACAACGTTGCAGATGCCTTCAAATGACTTTTGTACGATCTATACTTTCACGTCTATTATATAATTCACGACTCCTGCCACAGTGACAACATAATCTCATATTTATTTACCTGCCAGTGTAAACGCAGACACATCAATCTCGTGCCCTGGGTGGCTGGTAATACTGCTGTGTGGGTCTCGTGCGTCTAGGCTGTCCATCTCCCCCACGGCGAAATTCTAGAGAACTGTCGTAGTAACCATCATCTTCTTCCTGCCATTGTACATTTGATATGGTTGTGATGTTACTGTGGGTAATCAGATTAGATGTCATTCATCCTTTCCTTTAAAAACGATAAATCATTGCATGATGAATTGTATTATCAATTTGTTTCTCCTTACCAATACATCAGCAGCAACAGGTTTGATGTTATGCAGCAGGACCTCTTCGCAGTTCCCATAATCACTAAATACAACCACGGCCGTGGAGCCTGATGGATGCACAGCATCTATTCTGGCATGGTAGAACTTCACACACAAACACAACCAGGAACAGAAACAGAAATCTAATTATTTTAATGCAAACATTTCAATATGTCAAGAAGAGACAAATTTATGTCAATTAATTACAACATGACAAACAAATCTAAGACACTATCAACACTATGACCGTGAGAAAATTAGTTCATTTAACATGTTAACTGTCATCGAATTGTCACTGTAACATATTTAGCTGTTAATTTTAATGTTGCCTCAAATTTGTGTCTCAGTTGTCCAATTTGTAGTAGAGTCTGTAGACAGTTTACATGTCACATTTAACAATTGTCAGTTATTGCCCTGTCACCAAACTAGGAATGACATACCTTGCTGTCTTCCCAGTACAGTGCCAGGCACTGGTCACCAGGTTTCCAAGCATGTTCCACGGTATGACTTTTCTCTGGTCCTCGAGGACCTTGACCTCTGCCTTGTCCTGACCTTCTTTTAGGTCCTGAGTTATTATAAGTGGTTTTCTTGGGGGGAGGCTCCCTGTTGGGGGGACAAGATGAGTTTGTTGGCTTGATTGGCCCAGTTCTTTTGTGTTCCATATCTCCATTCTGGAAATGACAGGGCTCTCCTGTCATGATTCGAGATGTTAACCCCACTTCTTGGGACGACCCTGAGCTTCCTCCCCTCGAGTTAAAGTTTGGTGGCCCACCATCCCTTTGTCGGTCAAAGTGATCTGAGGTTGGTCGGTCAGGCTTTCCCTTTCTCCTGCTGTTGTTGGGTTGTTCAGTTCTGTCTGTACACTTATTATTTCCTCTTCCATCCACCTCACTGCCTGCTGAATTAGTAAGTTTAGATGTGGGTACATTGTCTTTCGCCCCTCTCCTGTGAGATGGTCCAGCAATGTTCCCGCCACCACCATCTCCATTTCTGGATCGCTGGTGGTAAGAGCCACTAAACTCCATCTGCTGCTGAGGTTCTTTTGAACGTGTGAAAGTAGTAGTGAAGGAGGAAGGAAAAATCTGCTCATCTCGCATCTCTCTCCTGTCATGCAATCTGTCTGATGTGCCTCGTGACCATCTCTCCTGATTCTTCCACTGCTGGGCTTGAGCTGATGTTTGGGAGGTTGTACTATTAGAGAGAGGCTCCTGGCCAGGTTTGGGAAAATCAGTGTCCCTGTGGAAGCGAGGTGGTCTGTCATTCCTTTGTTGCCTATGGTCATAATGTGAGGAGAACCTGGACTGAGATGTGTCTTTGGAGTCAGAGTTGGAGAAATTCACTTTACTCTCATGATGTCTCTGAGATGTCTGGCTCTTTGGCTCTGAGAAAACAAACCAAAAAAAGAGCAGTGCGATCAAAAACTATGGCAAAACAATACTGGGATAAATAACCGAAGACCACATTACCATGTGCCACACACCGTTATTCTATGATTGACGATCACTAAAAATCACAGAATAAAAGACCAGAATATCATCAAATCACATCATCTTTGGTCAAACACAATCAAATATTGAAATATATATGAATATACAGGATATTTAAAAAAAATCTCATGCCCACTTTCATCTACAGCCCAGTGCTGCATTAGTCTTTACACCAGCACTGATTTCAGACATTTAGAGAACATGACTTAATTCCCTCAGCTCATGATAGCCAGACAGCCATCTGTCTGAAACCAATCATGAGTTTGCCTACATTAAGAACTGGATAGAAAGTATACCAACATCACTCCTCTCATATTTAAAATGGAATGTATTTCTTTCTAAAACAAACAGACAAAAAAAAACTTTAAGCTTGATACCTGCAAGAGGTACCAAAGCAGTTTAGAATGAAATCTGGTCCAGTTCACCCACCATCAATGGAGAAAACTCCCATCTTAGATTCCAGAAAGTCAAACAGAGTGCTTGGTCCAGATGGCCTTCCCCCTCCTCCCTCCTCCTCCTCGTCATTTCTGGACCTGCCTCTTCCTCTTCCTCTGGCTGAGAGGAACCAAAAAACAAAATTATGTAGACCCAGTTAGGAAAAGGCTGATCAAAGAAACTGGATGTTTGAATGCATATGCTCTTTAGTCCCCATTGTCTTAGGTATGTGTGACAGGTCTATGTGTGTCTCTGTGTGTGCACAGGTTTGTGTGTCTGTTTGTGTTAACTTTAAACCACAATCCCATTGAGTCAGACATTTTACTTTTGGTCAATATGGGGAGTAATATACACTTACAGATTAACATCAATTTAACAGATTACATGAATTTGAAAAGGTTAATATTCTATAGCTGGCTCAGAGGACCCATGTATACACCAACAATAAAAACTTTAAAAACAGTCCCTCTTGTTCTTGTGCCAAATGATTAAGAAAAAAAGTCTTGTCAGTTGTTAGGTAGTTCAGTGTGATGGAACAAGTTTCAAGTTGCTCCAAGTTTATTGTCAGTACTGAAGCAAATACACAACAATGATCTCAGGTAAAGTAGAGTATCCATCTGAAACCTTACGGTGTGCTTGGGAAAACAGTTGGCAGTAAAGTGCGTATGCAATTTGTGGTAAATGGACTAAAACAAGCAAAACTGGCACTGTGTATCTTTAACTAGGCTGTGGGTGATTTTCACTGCATTAAAAGGACCTCCATATCACTCCCCCAATCTCACTCTTGCTTTGTAGAAACAGTTGCAGGCTCAGGGGCAATTTTTCAAGCCAAAGCGAGCAGCAGGCATGTGTGTGTGTGTGTGTGGGTTTGTATGAACCTCTGGGTTGGGGCTTGTTAGATTCAGCTACCACAGGGCCAGGTCTGCTACCAGAAGAACCAGTCAGTAGGCTGTTCAGTGCCACTTCAAGGTTGTTGTTATTGTCCATTAGAGCCTGCCGAGCAGCCTCTTTGTTAAAGCCCATCTCCATGATGTCTCTCAGAGCACGTTCATCCACCTACACACAGTGCGCAATGCAATATTAGACACAGAAATAAGGTTCAATGGGACAGAGAAAAATAGATTGAATGGACAGTGGAGGAAAAGATCCACAAAGAATATCCCTTTGTAAGTGGGGAAGATAAGGCTCACTTGAGAGTCTGTAGGTTGAGTTAGTGTGCATTCAAGTTTCAAACCATCATTGACACATTCCAAAGCCAAACACTGAAATATCTTGTTCCATGCTATTTAGCTCATAGCTGACTGGGTTCAGCCTACACACTGGCAGGTGACAACACAAAGCTAGACAAATTGACTGCCACTTGATTGGAAAACCTGACCAGACCTCCAGTTGGTAGATTTTTACAATTTCATAATCAATGTCTTGCCCAGTCTATGAGCCATGAAATAAGACTTCAATCCAGACAAAAAAGAACGCAGATCAAGTTCCAGCCTTTAAATTGCTTTGTTAAAGTGAATAAAGGCTTACGTAATGTGAGGTAAAAACATCACTTCAACACAGGGCTTAAGCTGTTTTACAGGTTTGGACCAAGTTTGTCTTCTCACCAGCTCTCTGTAGTTTCCATCTTGCCTGCTTTCAGTTCTTTCAACCCTGTCTTCTCGCCTCCTCTGCTGGTATGAGTCTCTGCCCCGGGAGGAGGAAGCAGTGCTGGATAAATTACTGCCTGCATTTCCTCCACCTCCAAATGTGCGGGGACCCTAACAAGGAAAACAACATTAGGATCAATAGAGCTGTAGGATTGGATGAAACTGTAAAGTACACGTAGCTCACCATGTAATTATGCTTCTTAATTTGAAGAGTTACTTGAATGTAAAAGGCAATCAAGGTTAAGGTGAATGCCAATCAGGTGCATGTGTTTGTAAAGGAAGGCCAAATGAAATCTGTACAAAAGTCTGCACAAATTGCAATCGATATGAGAAACAGCAAAATCTGTTAACATGGCAAAAACAGTGGTGCTGAAAATCAAATGTCCAATGTTAAAGGTGGGAAATTATGGGTTAATATCTGATATTACTTCAATTCGTTGCCTAGGACAATAATAGTATAGTTTAATAGTATAATAGATTGAGTCTATGATAAACAATTACAAAATACTACATAAAAGAATTAAGTAATCTTTATTTACCACAACCATTTCCATAAGATGACATGAAGACACAGACCCATGGTAAGGGTTACATACCTCTTTGGTCTTGGCCACCTCAGCAATAGCTGCTGTCCGCTGCTTTTCAAACTCATCATTCTCGTCAGGACTTTTGACCACATTGTGAGTCTGCAGGGTCTTCCTCTGGTCGAGTTCTCTGCCATCTACTTCATCTTTCCTTGCACATTTCTACAAATAGAGAGAGTAAGAACGTGTTCTCAGGGATCCCCCTCAATAGTGTATAGTCCCTTCAGAAAAGTATTAATTCACTCAACAGGTATTTAGCAGAATTACATTAGAGCTATACTGAAGTTACCTGCAGTGTTAAATTATATTTAAGGATTCTGTTGTAATAACCATCCATTATCTCTACCGTTTATCCATTAAGAGTCAGGGGCTGGAGCCCATCCCAGCTGACATTGGGTGAGAGGCGGGGTACACCCTGTACGGATTGCCAGTCCATCGCAGGGCCAACACATATAGACAAACAACCAATCACACTCACATTCACACCTACAGGCAATTTAGAGTTACCAATTAACCTAACATGCATGTATTTGGACTGTGGGAGGAAGCTGGAGTACCCAGAGAGAACCCACGGAGGCACAGGGAGAACATGCAAACTCCACACAGAAAAGCCCCGGGCTTGAACCAGGGCTCGAATCCAGAATCTTCTTGCTGTGAGGTGACAGTGCTAACCACTGTACCACCGTGCCACCTTGCAATAACCAATATCAACCCAAATCCCACAGCTGCCTCCCAGCTCATGGTTAATGTTTTGAAACTCAGCAGTGAACTGTATTGAGTTTCAAAAATATCAACTGTGACTTGGAAAGAATGAGATGAAAAATCAACACTTCCTGCAGTGGTTTCATAACTGTAGAGAGTGATGATTAAGTCGGAGAGGTCAGCAACCGACTGGAGCAATGACCTCTGCTTATGAGCAGGTTCACCATCTTTGTGTTGTGTTGGGGATCCCAGCAAGGCAAAGTGATAGGCAGCAAGATTAAACAGCCAGAGGTGACTTATCAGAAGAGAAGGAAATGGGAAGCTGATAAAATAGATGCCAAATGCATTAGGTGTTAAGAGGATGGTTCACCCCAATTACAATAAAAAAGACATTATCACAATTATTCCTCGTGGTACCTAGCTATGCAGATACTTTGGATTTCATCTCTTCAGGTTTTAAGATTACCACTACTGAGACTTCTGCCATCACTTCACAAACCTGACTGTAGACAATTTACTTTTTATTAATATTCAGTAGAAAATAGTTCCCAAAGATGAATTTCCATGAACTATGTAGATTAGCCAAAAGCAATGGCACAGGGCAAACAGATTCTGAAAGAGCAAGGCATATAAAATCAAACCTGAGTGCATGCCTAGTTATAATTAAGGTTAAGTGGCAATTGATGTAAATATGGCGACTAAAACTTAAATGCAATTTTCTTTCAGTGCTCTCAAGTGTATCTAACACTTCACTAGTGAAAATGTTATTGACTCCAAGCATGAGGCAAAAACAATTATATTGTCTTAAGATGTACACTAAATTAAACTCTTCAGGGGAAACAAAATATGCAGTGAAAACCCTCCAACACATCTCACTTTTAAAAATTCCTGCTGTGAAGCATGGAGGTGGCAGCTTCATACTGTGAGTATGCCTCTGAGTAGCTGGAACTGAGAGAAGTGGAACTGACTGACATGATAGAACACAGAGCCAAGGGAAATGCAAGCACAGGTTTGGAGTGCTAATTACCTTGGAAGAGGGTAATATTTATATATGTAACAGCATGATGCAGATATCCAATCGACACCAAGTCCTGGAGTGACCCAGCATTAGAAATACAGTTACAATGAAAATGTAGAGAACGTTTAGTGATAATTCCCTAACTCTTCTCATCCAACTTTACAAAGTTGGAGCAAATCTGGAATGAAGAGTAGGTGAAAATCCCAAAATCCAAGTGTCAAGCTCATATGGATGTATTCCACTCTGAGACTGGGATCCCTGCCAAAGGAGTATCGACTCAGGCTGTGTAGTTTTTTAAAGGAGCAATTATGACTAAGGTGGTTAATACTTTCTGAAGGCATTCTGTTATTCCTTTCAAATCTAATACTGTATGTATACCAATTGTTTGACAATCTGATGATGTGATGGAAGAGTATATTTGGAGTATATATATATTTTTTGATGTTGCACTTTAGAGGCCTGCTTATTGTCTTACGTCTAATCTGTGCTCACCTTTTGTAACAGTTACCTCAGCATTTAATTGTAGTACAAATACAACACTTGCATGACATGACATACTGGTGAGAGGGGACAAACTGCCATTGAACCACTTGCTGCATGTGGGACAACAAAGCAAAATTAAAATTCAGTCATGCATTTTAAAGATTCTCACAATCACCTCAGAAAGATCAGAGAGAACATCGCCAAGAAAAGGAACATCAAGGCCCACTCCTGGAACCAGGCCTGTGTTTGGCCACTCGCATACATTTGCAAGCTATTATTATTCAACAGTACCTGACTTGTATTAAGTCACATCTGAGACCTCATTTTCATTAAATCGCATTTCTTCATTGTATTATTTTTGTTAGTTTCTGTACCTGTTTCTGGTTTATAGTTTTCTTCCAGCGTTAATATCAAGGAAGCACTTTGCAACTTTTATTTTGAAAGGTACTTTATTATAAATATTATTTTTCCTCACCTGACCAAATGGCACAAAGGGAGGAGGTCCACCTTCTGCTCCAATGTTACTCCTGCTGTGTTTGGCCAGACTCTGTAGGTTGGTAAAGGGAGATCATTCTTAAAAACTAAGAAAAAATATATAATCCTGGCAAAGAGTAATGACAGACTGACAGTGGCCTTTAAAATGATTTTTTTTTTTTGGCAAAAGTAGCTGAGCCATCATAACAAAAGAATCGACCCTCACCCTTTGTAGTTCCCATTTCTCCACCATGTGATCAACCTCTCCTCCAAGGACAGAGATTTTTGAGTCATCAAGCAGCAAAAGACCATTTTTAACCTGGACTGTACCAAGGAGCTTTACCTTTGTTCCAGGGGGAGTATTAAGACTGAAAAACAAACAAAAAACAAAAACAATATATTTATGACAGAATGCCTCATATGTTTATGTTTAACCTACTGTTCAATGTCAAACACATTCAAGGGCTTCAGATATTATAACTGCATATACCAAGCCCAACATCCTATTGCCTTACTCATACCACTTTATAAATGACATGGAGCAGTGCCAGGGGATGGGTGGCGAGGCTAGGAGAGACTATTAATAATCCCAGCTGCTCACCCATCCTCATGGTAAATTAAAAGCCCCTCTATCTCATCAGGCCTGATAAGGCCTCTGCCTCTCTCATTAGGAAAGCACAGGGACTTAGAGGGGATTTCCAGCTACTGATGCCGAATGCCAAAGCAACAATTAGGGATTTCACTGCAAACCTCTGGGATAGATGCTAGCAGCCTTGTGATAGCGGCAAATGCAGAAGTGAGGCTGTCTCTATCCTCAATTCAATCTCGTTCAAGCACATACATTCAATCCAACAAACACACTATTCACCCTCTGATCAATGTTGCTACTTAGTACTTAATTGTCATCCCTCTATCTACAGTCTCACACACTGAACAGTCTTGTAATCCATCTCATCCTTCTTTGCCACTCACTTATGGCCTCACGCACACTAAAGCGGACACTTTCATAAGAAACACTAACCACCGCTGTTGGTAGCCAGTGTGTGTGTGCTGCTCATAAAGAGGGGATTTGTTCTGTTCTCTCCTCTCTCCCCATCAGGAAGTCAAGGCCCACATTCTGGCCACTCCACCTGTACAGACTGGCTAGTCACCATGGCAGCAGTCACCAAGGCCACCGTTGCTGGGATGGAGATGTAATTAAGGCTGGGAATTGTTAGATCAGCTGCCACCACGTGGAAATTGCAGATAAAGGGAAAACTGAGGCATGTGGTGGGGTGAGTGTGTTGACACGGAGGTGAAGGAGAAGGGTGTGCAGAATCTTACATATTTGCTTTGATTATATGAGGAACTGGCTAAATTACACCCTGCTTTACATCATAGCTCCTAGAGATACTTTTTTAAAACAATTATTTATTTTTTAAGACAAGGTAACTCATGTTATTTCTTACTAGTATTAAATAGTGATATTAATCTCCCAAACAATTACAATACATCCAATTATTTGCACTAAACCTAATATATTCCTGAACGCAACAAAACTATAATATAGGTACCTGATCTTAGACAGGTGTTTATATTCCAATCCAACACAGGTGGTATGCCCATCTGTCATTTGCAGGCGCAGCATTCGTGGTGCACCGTGAGACTCCTCATGGTCTTTAGGAGCTGAGATGTTCCTCACCTTCTGCACCTGGAGAACACATGGACCCTCCAACTGGCCAGGTGCAAGAGATGACAAAAGAATTATGGCTTGGAAGGCAACTCAGCAGCATGTGGGGGAGGATTGCAATAGTGAAATACGTGCAAAAACTGAGGCATCATAAAGATAATCCTTTCCATTTAGCATACCTGTATCAGCACATGTTTAGTTATTTCTTTGAACTGCTTCATGGCTTACCTTTAATTTCACAGGCACCATTTTATTCAAACGCACTTATCACATCTAACCTAATTAATGATTTCTTTTTCTGTGAAAAGAAACGTATTAAATGTGTAAATGCAATCTGTATGAATTGTAATGTGTAAAAAATGTTTAGAAGCTGTTAAAACTGAACTGTTAAAAGCAGAATGGGCAGAGTGCGTGACCAGAGCAAAGTGTCCCTCTTATTCTGGGCCTAAAGGGAACCAGGGTTAAGCGCACAAAAAAATTACATGTTTTAATTACATGTTTTAATCCTCTAACAATATTTGGAACATTTTTTCTCCCCAGTTGCTCAGCTCCAGTTTCACAGGTGATGAAGCAGTTCTTTGATCCATGTTTGTCAGTGTATTAGGGCCATCTAGTGGCAATATTAAGAACTGCATTTTAAATGGTAACCCGGCCTGCATTGCAGTGACTTTCAGCTGTAAAAAACTGTAACCACAGCGCATAATTTCATAGATTCATAAATATGGCACTGAAATGGCCATATAAGATTTTCTATACCACTCACCTTCTCAGTTCTTCCACTATTGACATCAGACGGTAGAAATTTTCTTCCAGTAGACCTAAGATCACTCTGCAAAGGAGATACTGCTTAGTTGAAAAGAATTAACAATTATACCTGGAATGTTCATTATACCTGGCACATCATAAATTAAGCAATAGAGTTTTCCTTAAAATACAAACTCCAAATGCATTCCAGTGTTAACTGTCACTGTATTGTGCCTCACAATACAAATAATCTACCTAATGCTATTCAAATACATGTTAGGGAGGAGCCCTTTCACTTGTCAGTCATAGAAATGTCACATCATTGAATCAAGTACTAAACACGCCCGTGTACCATTAGGCAAAGCAGTAGTACAGTAGCACTGATTTATATTAATTTCTGCGTACAATTTAATCATAATCAAATTAACCTTTAACAACAAAACAGAAAAATTTTCTCCATACTGCAAACATCTCTCAGATTTCTGCTGGCTGCATCAGGGCACCAATTCCAAATGGGTCTCTTACCCATCCTTTTTACAATCCTGCTTTACTGCAGTTACCAATATCAACAATATCTCTAAATGCAGGTCTTTCATTTCCCCAATAAACCGAAAAAAGTAATCTCATCTTTTCCTCATTGATGTCTCAATAAAATTTCTCTAAACACAATCACAATCCAATTATTTCAATATGCTGCATCAAGAGTTTTAACAGGGTCAAGGAAACGGGGCTATCACGGTTTTGTTAGCAAAGCAGCAACTGCTCCCAATCAATTTTAAAACTAGTTTACAGATTTGACTGTTTTTAAGGCCCTACAAGCTCAAGCCCATAGATACTACATGTTGGTTCGACCAGGTGTGCACTAGTAAGTCCACATGCAGTCTGAGGTCTTTTAACAGCAAACCAGGCCAAAACTTAAAGGTCAAGCCTTTTGCAATAAATGCAACTACTGTTTATTTGATTTCAAACTCACATACTTATAGAAATGCATTTCAGGCTCTATGACTGCAGCTTTTCTTTACCTATAACAGTTTTGGTGTTTGTGTCTCTTGTCTGTCTATATTAACCTTTTTTGGTTTTTAAATGTACAAATTTTGTATTATTATTAGTTGTAATAATAATAATAATGATTAATCATCATTGTTGCATTACATATTGTCTCTTAATGCCATGAAAATAAATAGGAAGGTAGGCAATGGACTAGATTTAACTGGTTGATCAAAGAAGAAAAAGTACAGAGTTTGATGTGAAGGCATCAGATAATCTTAAATGCAGGGGCAACTGAGGACAGACAGAGTCAGACAGAGTTAACAGGCTCCATAATAGGTTTTTCACACAAGTCTAGTTTACACTAGTAAATATATTTTTAAAAAATTCTTTCACAAAGAAGAAAATTGACAACCAGTTTAAAATTGTGTGCTGATAGATGTCTGTTCCATTAGCATGTATGGTAGCTGTATCAGTCTGTCAGTATACATCTTAAAAACAATGAATACCTAATACATTTTAAAATATAACTTTTCATAACCATATCTCACTAGTTTACAGTGCAAAACCATTGTTAAATATAGTATCCACACACTACTGCTTACATGCATAGCAGACTCCCCTTACGCTGGAAAAAATACATATGTGAAACAAGATCAAGACTTACATCAAGTGCAATACGAATAATGTCACTGTGTGTTATCTTTTCTGCAGATCCTTTCAGTTCTGCTATGCCTTCATCACTGAGGTACCTGTGAGGTGACATACAAGGTGGAGAGGGAAGATGATGAAATGAGCCTGATGCCTAGCCACAGTAATGTTTAATCATTTACGAGATTCAACAGGGCATCTACCCATGGCAGTTAAATCACAATACCTCTTACGTTGGTGGACAAATCTTATGTTTCAAGCACAATTCAGTTAACCACGTAGAGTTATTTCAATAAATTAAAATAAATTAGTGTTGGTGCAGTTAAGACCTAAGCAACTTTGGACATATTAAGTCATGTGCCAAAAGCAAGACAACCACAGAAGCATTGATAGATGTCTTTGAATTTTTCTGTATAATAAAACGTTAATTACTGGGTTTATTCTAGCCTTCGACAGATAACACTCCTGTAAGAACCATCCCATTAACAAATTCACAAAATGAACAAATGGAAGGGGAAAATAATCACATTTAGAGGTTTTAAATACGAAGGAGGACTACAATCAGTACTGCGTTACAGAGATTGCCCAGTGATGCGCGCTGCAGGCAAGTTCTGACTTTCAATAGCACTGTAAGTTTTGACTTTAGCTGAGGTCAGCGCCTGAGCTGCTCTCTTTGACCACGTCTAGATGTAACGTTATTGCTGCTAAACCATCAACACAAACTGTGGCGTCAACAGTTTGCATTATGTTAACAGAATGCTAAGTGTATATTAGCTAGCTTAGCTAACGTTATTTATCTCGTCAGCTACTTAGTTCGTGAGCCTTAGTTTAGCTTCAGGTAAACACATAACCTTGCCACAGTTTCCACAACTTCAAGTGGTCTGTGTACTTAGGAAACCGCGCTAAACTAATTTAATGACACGGTAATTAATGTTACTGGCCAAAGCCAATCTGGCACCTCATTAAGTTAGCTAGCTTACTGACGTTAGCTACCATGCTACTTACCAGCCCTCTTTCGTCAGGGTTTCTGTCAAATCGGTCATTTTCGTCCAAACAGTAGATGTGTAAATAACGATAACAGTAGGTTTACAACGAGCACGTGTGGATAACGACTATCTGATTCTGTAATGCATTATTCTTCTCCTAATACCGATAAAGCTCGCTAATGTGAGGACCGAACGACCCTACGTTACATACGTCACCGAGCGAGATGCGTCCACAAGTATGGAGCGCCGAGAGGGTCAAAACACCTTCTTATATTTCTGTTTCGTTTCTGCCATAGTTTATATAAGATTCGATTGTGCTATATAAAGGGCTCCGGTTTAGATGCATCAGTGGATAGGACTGCTTCAGTGGATAAGACTGTTAGACTTCCAGTGGTAAAGGACAGCCTCTTTTTAATGGAACTCACGGCCAATTCAGAGAATTAGAGAATTGTTGCTTTTGTATTATGAGGACACTCAGTCCCTCCAGTTACCCCTTGGTGTTCCCCCAGTACAGGCTCACTTGGGACAAGCCAATCCCAGTCCAAATCTGGTCAACAAAGTGAACTGGCTCCCAAGTGAAATTCACTTTCTTGCCTTTTGTCAGTAATTTAAAATGCATTTTTCAGAATTTAATTGGTGCCCATTAGATTCCCTAAACTAAAACTCCTTTTATCTAAATTAAGTTTATATCCAATAATGAATCCTTAGAATGTTGAGCACAAACTGACAGTTATAAGTAATCCAGTGTACAATCAGTGTGCACCACTATTATCATTCTGTATATTCATAGGTAATTTATAAATATAAATTAAGAAAAGACAGTTGAAAATGCATGTGGGAGGACTTAACTCAGTGTACTCTAGTTTAAATTACAGTAGAACTGTGTTAACTAATACTTTGACACATAGAGAAGGAAAAAAGATTATGTTTGTGAAGTTTTCCTCCATAATGCCCATTGTTACATTGTTCATAGTGCAATTTTGGCTGTAGAACAGTCAAATGGGGAGAAATCTAAATCTACCATTTGCTTAAATTTTAGGTAGGCCTATGTGTTCAAGAAGCTATCCCAACTAAGTTGAGTGAGTCCACCTCTACCAGATCTTGGTCCAAGCGTTAGACTTCTAGAAGTGCTAGCTAACTGTACCAAAACGTGTGGCCTGAGTGGGCTGTCAAGATGACTGGTTACAAAGGGCCCACGTGCGACCACCTCTGGCTCCATTAGCAACCCTCAGACAAAGGTAGGCTATAGGAGAATAGAATTAAAAGAAAAGACATACAACTGAGATGAATAGAAATTAATATTTGTGCTTTTCAAAGTCAGGTTTGGTCATTTGAAGCAATTTGTGTGGTTTTTTTTAAACAAATTAAATCAATGGACCTCACTGTAAACAGTTTTCACCTGTGCTATTGATAAGCTCATAAAATATCTGATATGACAGTATTAACTGTTTCTTTCTTTCAGTGAAATGGTGCTATAGCACACATTTTCTGAATTGACATGTCTTGTCCATACAGTGTACCAAGGTGATTGAAATGCTTTATCTGTGTTTTGAGATGCTTCTGATGATGAAAACAATTGAATGATAATTAGAATTTACTTTTGTTTTTGGGGAAGCATAATCAGCAATCCATTTCAGAATGATCTTGTATTTTCAAAGCATGTCTGTGTTGTGAATGAATTTGTGAAGGAAAAATTACACTGTGTTCTGTATAAGATCTATGAAAGAAAATGATACATGTCATAGTTATGTTATCAGTGAAAAAAAACAGGCTTCAAATGTAGTGATAGTAATTTTAATTGATACCACAAGATGGCAGTATATGTACACTGAAATATTGAAACTGTGCCTACTATCCAAATACAGGTTTCATGAGCTTTGTAGCAGTTTTTACTTAAAAGACCCAGCAACAGAAATGGACTTGTTCAGTAATAAAGCTCCATTGTGAGGATAATATCTCCCTTATTGATCTTCTTGTCTCATGGCCTAGCTTAACAGAAAATTTCTGCAGTCAAGATTTTCTACATTCATATCTCAAATGATTAGTAATTGTTCTATACAAAACAGACTGCAACTCATATACAAGCCATGCTTAAACAAATCTCCATCTGAATGTCAGTTTATCTATGAGTGAGAATTTGTCCCAGTCCACTGCATTTTTGTATATTAACATAGTAATAGGAAGCATAATTATACTGAATTGCTGCTCCACTTGCAAAAGATTGATGCTTGAAACATAACACTTGAGCAAATTACATGAGTTAGGAGACAGCTGAAATCTCTGACCTGTTGTCTGGTTGCCAAGTATATACTGTAGGCTTCTTGTTTTTGCCAGTGGCAAGGATATGCTCTTAAAAAAAGACAACGTATCAATCAAACGTACAACCAGCTGTTGTTAAAGTTGTAACTGCCAATAGGCTACACATGTCTAATTATCAGTGGACTCCATTTCATAAGTTTTAAGAAGGATTGGCATTTTCCCAGCTGTCTGGCAGCATAAAGGCAATGGAATGGTTAACACTACTTACGGCTTTTTAACCTATTGCCATCATTAGGTTACATAACATAACTGTCCTCATGAAAAAAGTTATTCAGTTATTCAGTTGACTGCTGAATAACACATCAACTGTAGAACAGCATGCAAAACACCAAGAGCAACCACTGATATTGTGTTTCACTGTCAATTATCCACACATTTAATATATCCTCCTGTAATTCATGAGTTTCACTACGAGATATCAAAATGTTTCTGGTTGGATTTACATTGAAGAACCTTCTCTGATATCGTATATCTTTGGGGAGCAAATTATGTTTTGAGTTGAGCACGAGAGGGATCTCACAAAAGTTTCTGTTTGTTGCATCACATCAGCTCATTGGTGTTTGCATCAGACAAGGTATTTGGGATTTTGCTGTAGCTTTAGGCTTACTTTTAAATTGCCAAACAAAGCTGCAAACCAACAGCGTGAAAGTGCTTTCAGACTGACAGTATTACACCCAGATTAAAAAAAACAACAACAACAAAAAAAAACCCAACTCCAAAATCGAAAACAAACAAAAAGGGGCAACACCATCAGCTAGCACCAAATTATGTTCTTCTCCAAGCTTCACATAAAAGCCTGCAAGAGATGATATCTTGATGGGATAGGATGGGGAGAAGGGCAAAGCTTTTTTAAAAATATCTAGTTTTCCTAAAATTATCTGTATACTATACAAGTGAATAATAATATGATAAAGAGCCATGTATGTTTTGCTCATCCATGATCTATTTTGCAATTTCAAAATACGGCAGCCATTCCATTTTAAACTAATCACGTATGCATAGTAAACCTTTTTATGACTAAAATAAAATGATCAAATATATATTTTGCCTGGTTACCCATGTAACACTAGAGCAAAATTTTAAAAATTTACATAAACCATCGTACCTACGGGTGACCCAGGCTGGGTAAAACGAACAACCCTAACGGGCGGTACATGTGATTGACAGCTCACTTCCGCCAATGAAATGTCCTTTTCACTGTAAACAGAGGGGGCTGTACCAATGAGAATTCTATTTTTGTGTCACAGCACATACTATTGGTTGGATTAAACGTGCGGAGCTGACGTCCTCCTTGCGCGCGTCTGTCAAAAAATATCTGCCACATAAATTTATCCGGCTAACGCTTCACCTACTGCTTGTAAAGATTATATAGCTTTCAGTTCATGACCGGATAAAATTTGTCCGGTGATAAAAACGGTTGTGCTAATTGCCGAATGCGTTCCGTTAGCGGAAATTCAAGCATTACGTGCCAGTCCATAAATTGGATTAGCGCTAAGTAAAGCCACCGGTGAGTGATAGTTTAGCAAACCTGCTAGCTAGCTAAACGGACTGCCAAGAGTGAAGACAGGAGAGTATCTGTATTAATTTATCTGCTTCTGACAAACGTTTTTCCGGCCAATTCAAGACACGAATGGTAATGTACTAGACAATTCTGCGTGTGTCGTCCTGCACCATTTGGGGTGCGTGCTAACGTTACAGTCATTGCTAGGTTGACGTCTTTGATTGCTACCAGCTAGTGTAGAAGTCATTAGGCTAATAACATGGATAGTTACAGTCAGCGGTTTGAATCCGGACGAGACAGTAAATCTCAAAAGAAGAAAGGTTCTTCCCACCACAGCACGTCATGCTACGATGAAGGAGACCGTAAACCAAAGTTTGTAAGTATGGCAGACTAAATAGAAACGTTTCTTTCATTCTGGCTGTATGACAGATACGTGGTGCTGTGTGGTTCCTGTCTAGGCACAACGTCACCTGTCTTGTCTCTGATGGATACAATACACACACACACACACACACACACCTTGAAGTATGTGAATTTATTCTGTGCCCACTTACTTAAATCATTGCTTGATCATGTCTTGGAAACTAGAGCAGTATGACAAAGGTGATGTTTTTGTCTGTGTAATGTACTTGACACATCATGTCTAAAGCCTTTACAGACTCACTTGCATTTAGGAAAAACAGTGACCTTGACTGTTTGTCGTCTTTGCTTTGCAGGTGGGAAATCAAAAGGTTAAAATTAGCACAGGGTTTAGCTCTTACACTAATCCATGTTCCTGCCACTGCCAACTGACCAACATTCTGTTTGTGAGATATTTATCTGTTGTACTCTTCTGGGAGGTATAGCGGGAGGTAGCTATTTGAATGAAACACTGCCATTATTAGGGCTCTCAATTAGGGGTCTCATTTTCACAGCTGTCAGGCTTCTGCTAACAACACACACATTATCCCCCTTCCAGACAGGAGACTTGTGTATGACACAGATCTACTTAATGAACGCTCAACCCGCGTTTGACCCCATTCTTATGAGAGTGCTACCACAAGTTAATTCCTTGTCACCACTGTTCAGATATTCTAGTCTGCAATTGTAGCAAAGGTCTGTGCAGGAATGGTTTTTCAATCCAGACTGTTATTATCCACTCCCACTGATGAGCTGTTGGCATAATGTCTAACATTTTCTATCCCTAATAGAAGCACCTGTTCAGCCACTAAGATGAGTGTTCAGTGCTGGTTGAAAGTGAGGCTGCAAAGTCGAACCATTGTTTGACCTGCATCATTGCACTTTCTGTCTGAAAGGGGCTAATGCAGACATAATGTATGCATGTTGTATATACAGCGTGAAAATTAAAAACGTTGGGTTTTTAATGTTGGTCTCACAAATTTAAGCAATATGAAGGAATTGCCTTGGGCTTTGTGTTAACTTGTGATGGTCATTTATCAAAATTTTTCCCTGACTACAGAGGTAGTGCATCCTATGAGTGTGTCTGACTGTCTTATTAACTGACTAGACTGTGGCCTCTTGGCAACCAGCCACAGAACTTTTCAAACATCCGATAATTGAATATCTCCTGATAAATTCAGCATAAAAACACAAAACCTCTTAATAGGAATTTTGAAATAGTGTTCTGATAATTAACCATTTTACTGTGAGCAATCAAAGTACTAATAAGTAGCTACAGTCTTAAAGATGAAGACAACTACCAACAATACTGTTATCAAAATAGTTGCTGTTAAAGGATGTTTAAGATTAAGCAAGTCGGACCGTTAAACAATAATACAAGAATGTATGTGACTGTCTTTCAGGTCATAGGAAATCTAGTGCTCAGTCAATGGCAAATGGACTTCCATGAAGCATGTGCAAGGCTTGTTCAGGTCACACACTCAATGTGTGGCTTCTTTGAAATAAAAACATTACAACATTACAACACGGTGTTGTGTTTACACAGAAAATATACTGAAATTGCTTTTTGCACTCTTGACTCTTGGCTGCACTTTAAAAATTTTTTTTAAAAGTGTTATCTCACCTCAGTTGAACTACACATTTTCACTCAGGGTGACAGAGGTGTTCGTTATTGTTCTATTTCTGCTTTTAATATACTAACCAAAAAGGAGCTAAGTGCACTGAGGCCACACTGCCTTGGATTTCTGAAAAATGCTCCTCTCATGGTTTAACTGTTAGAAATACACAACCAAAGAACATCTTGTTACTTACTCTCACTAGAAGATACATCCATATCATGTACCTGTGATGGTGCAGCGTAGTCTCAGGCCCTCTCACTCATCAGATTGGTCAGTCTAACATTTGTAATGCATAACTATTATTCTAACAAATAACTGAAAGACATTGTAAATAGTTTTCACAGTGAAACAGCACTGATTTATTTAGTTTACTGTCACCTCAATAGGTGGCACTACAATACCACAATATTTACTGTGATTGATACAAAGTAGATATACCATTGCAGGCCACTTAAATGACAGGCAGAGCATTATAAGACTGAAGAAAACATGGAACAGAATACGTGAATGCATTGTGTTAATGTTCTTTTTAGATACTATTTTTTGCCTCCTTCAGTAGGGTAAAAAAAAAGGACTATTCATTGTCACATCCAAAATCAGTTGGTTGTCAGTTTAAGCTCTGAATAAGTTTTATGGACTCATTAATGTAATGGATGCTTAACATTTTTGTTCTATATCACCCATTTTTGGAGAGGGTTTTAGTGTTCTTAGGCAATAGTACTGAGATTTGGTGGTCAGATAAGCAACTGTGAACATGAACAGTGAGACATCTCATTTGCCTACTTTGTTAACCTTAAAAAACATATGCCCACATATGTATAATATGACCCACAAAAATCTGGACAGGGAAAAGTGTAAATTTAAACTTCTTAAAGACTTAAATCTTTAAAAATTTGCTTTTTGAGCACTAGTACTCAATACTACCATTGCTCCACTGAAGGCAACGTGCTTTATGCAGCCCTTCTGGGTGGGTGCAATTGCTTGAAGACCTAACACAGACACACACAGACTTGGCAGTGTAGTTAATTCTGGGTCCAAAGACTGAGGGATAAAGCTTTCAAAATCTGATGTCTGTGGATGCTGTCTTAATTTGAGTTGAGTCTGGTGTTCTCTAATTTTTGTATTTCCACAATCTCAATGAGGCTTTCCTTTTCTATGTGTACCTCTCCTCTCTGTTGTGGATTGCACGTGCAGTGCTTTATAAATCCAGTGTTTTCTCTACGAGCAGTTTGTTACTTGTCTCAGTTAATTGAAAAAGATGTTATCACAGTTTAATTAAATGAACAGGGTGATAGCGTAAAGTAAAATGAATTCACTGACGTTTACAAATTACTGTTGTTTGGCCATCCTATTTTGTCCATTACAACAAAAGATTGCCAATAGTGAGATCTTGAAAAACTTAGTAAACACTGAGGCACTGCCAGTTAACTTACTGCCCCTTACTACTACTGTTTTTACCTAAAACACTTGGTCAGTTTCTTTTAGCTTGTATCACTGTCCCATGCACTCCTTTGCTCCCATTGGTAGCCTTTTTATTTTATTTCCATAACCCAAGTCCCTTTGGTCCTTTTGCTTACTCTGTTTGGAAGCCTTGGAATTGTTCATTTGGAGTGCATGTGAGGCATTGCTCTTGTCTACAGTATAAGTTGAGTAGTGAGAGACGGCCTTGAATTGTTAGTGCTTCCTTCTTTACAGAACCCAAATCCCAATTAACTCCTGGGTAGGGCTGCAGTTAAAGATTTTTCATTACAAACATCACAGTTTTGGAAAGTCCAGGGTTTTGTCTTCAGTTTGCTTGTTTTGTCCGAACAACAGCCTCACATCCAAAGACATTCAATCATCAATGATAGAAATCAGAGAAAAGCAGGAAATCCTCACATTTAAGAATTAAACCCAAAAAGTCTTTGCATGTAGGTGACAACTAGTTGATTTACTGCTGTTATCAATTTGAACATCACCCACTGTAAATAATTCTTATATAGCTGCAGGACATTTTTTAATTTGCATACCAAATTGTACCTTTTTTATTCATGCAAACTGCTTACAATATGAATATCTAGCAAAAGACCCCTTAACGCCGATTGTCGCTAATTCGCATCATACCATTTGCATTCAGACTGCTTGAATGGCGTATGCATTCCCCAGTCCGGTTTGTGCATTCTAAATATGTGCCTAGGAACCTTTTGCAAGCACTGTTTACGTGGGACCCGTTTAGAGTGTGACCATCCAGTAGTTATAGTTACGTGGTAATATTATGTAAACATAATGTAAATAATAGTCTAAATAATTGCCAAACAATTTTGTGGCTAATAAAATTACGTTGGTTACCATTAATGCCTATTATTAAGCTAATTTGCATCATGCCTGAATATATCTATTTTATGTGCTATAGACAAGGTAGTAATCTCTACTTAATTTAGCATCATCTTGATAGCAAAAACACAAATAATTAATTTTTTTATACAATTGTAAATAATTCAGGCATCAAGGGGTTAAGGTCTCAGCCTGGCTGTTATGCCTGGCTGTGCTAATGTTGTTGAGATGCAACAGTGGGACTCTAGCGTAAACATATTGATGATGTTGTAGCCTCCATAATATGTCCTACATATGAAAAAGGCACGCAAACAAGCTGCAATTGTAGAGACATGTACTGTTGTACACTGGGGTGCAACAGCTGGCATAAAAAGATGCTTATGCACTGTTGGACTGTATAAAATAAGGGGCAAAAATTTGAATGTCATATTCAATAGATTGTGATGAAACTGATGACGAAAATGTCTGTTCATTCATTTTGTATTTACAATTTTTGTGTCACATACCATTAATCCTGCAAGGAAAAACAGAAGGCATAAGTTACTGTATTTTATTACACTATTCAGGGCATCCATCCTCAGACTCTGCGTTGGCAGAACTGCATGGCAAAGACTTTTAACAAGTAGGAGTAAAACTAGTGGCGAATGCTAATGCTTTTTCTCATGCTGTTTTTCCCCCTAGCTTTAAGTACGACCAATGGGCTTTTCCCCATTACAGAAGTGCTGACTAAAGTTCATTTACTCATTTATAAAAGTTTATTACCTTTTAATATATTAGCTATTTAACTTTGACAATTCTCAGTTCCTTAGTGAAGCCTTTGACCCCCTTTAACATTTCACCTTTAAGTAAAATAATAAGGAATAGTTAATGACTACTTATTGGGTTTCATCATAGTTAATTTTTATGCTTGAGGAACACTTAACCTTTCTATGTTAGTTAGTTCAATCAGCATTTCATTATGGCAACATTTTTAAATTCTGTATTTTCTGTTCATATACTGACATCCCAATCTGTAGTAGAATTGGTCCTTTGGCCTTTTTGACTCTGTTACATGTGTTCGAAGTACAGATGGGGACCTCCCAAGAAGTCAACAGAGAAACAAACAAACAAAAAAATCAGCTGGAGCTGAAAAAGCAGCAGAGAAAACTCTCTCAGCAGACACTGAGGTAGCTGGTGCGCACAGATAACAACTGGCCAAATGCCAGCCTTTTCTACTGCAAGTGGATTCTTTATAATTTGCAGACTTCACAGACAGGAATTGTTAGAGAAGCACATTCTAGGTAGAAATTTTTGTTTAATGACTAGTGTTGTTGATGTTGACTAACAAGACGCTTGGACTTGGACATTTAAAAAACTGTAGCACTGGATGTCCTCAAAAAGGAATTTCTCTTTGTGGACGAGGTTTGGTGATTATTGCTCTTTGGAAAATTGCAGTAGATTTGGCTTCATTCAGCAGGCATACTCTGGATCCTTTAATACCTGTGGACCAAAGCCTTGATACCCACTGTATACCTTAACATCACAGCAGATTCATTGTAAGGATCACTGGTGAAATTATGTTAATGATATTGTCAGTACAGTCCACAGATATCAGTCCTATTGAACTTGTTTTAGAGTACCCTGCTATTTTTACATAAAGCACTGATGTGTTTATGGTTCACTGTTACACTAGGATGTTTAGGTCTGTTGCTGATTTACTTCCACCAGGTATGGCATTTGGCGGTTTACCTGTAAGACTAAGATTGTATTTCTTCTTCTTCTTCTTGTCCCATAATTATGTCTGAAAAGCACAGTGTGGTCAGGAAGTATAAGGACAGTGACACATTTTTGGTGCTCTACATCTGTTGTCCTGGCTCGCTACTCCAGTATTCATGCATTAAGAATATTAGCACCCTAAAACACTCTTATAGCTGAAAACTGTTTTTGAATTTCATAATGAGTATAACAGACTAAAGACAATGTTAACATTTGACTCTCCTTATCCTTTTACACTGCACCATACTTTCCCATTAAAAAAAGAAGGGAACACCAGAGATTTAATCTGTGAAATTTTTCCAGCACTATAAAAGATATGTGCATAGATAGCATCATGTGGTTGTATGCTGCTGTAGGGCTAAAAACATATATTCTATGCTATTTAATGCAATTCCTTTATGTATCCTGATTTTTTTTCTGTTTCCCACCTGTAGCACTTACCCTTTAAAAACATCACAGATGATGTGGTAAGATTTAAGAAATTGGTGTACTTTCTCTTCTCTTGGTTGTCAGTCTCTGCAACATCTAACATCACTTTATTTAAAGTAATCTAATCTGCTTATTTTGAGTGGCAATGAAACTGGTCTTCATTGCCAAACATTAGAGTAATTTATGTCACAGAACACTGACTGCTTTTCTCACTAACAAATGTCTTTGTTGGCTCTTTATGTTATCTAGATAGTGCTTTTCTTAACAGATGTTCTGTGTATGTGCTTTGTTCACACAGTTCACACTGATATCTTTTTTTCTCACTCATTAATACATTAATTGTTTCATTTACTCTGTTCTGGGTATTAACCATTTAAATATAACCTAACATTCATGTATATCAACTTTGGCACTGAAAGGTTTTTCCTATTGTAATTGTATTCTCTTTGTTGTCTCTACAGCTGGACAGATTTGCAAGTATTCGCATCCCAGGTAGTAAGAAGGAGCGGCCACCCTTATCGCACTCTAAACACAATACTAATGACTGGTCTATTTCTTCATCATCCACCTCACATCATTTTGAGGAACTGTCATCAAAGATCACCTCGGAAAAAGAGATCTTGGCTCTGTTTGAAAAGATGATGGTATGTTGTTTTGACATTGAACAAAATCATCATTAACATTTTCTTAGAAAGACTATAAAACAAGTTGACATGACAGTCACTACGTTTTGAAATATTGTTTGAATTAGTTGTCACATTTGATAAAAATAGAGAAATTAAGCGCAAATAAAGACTGGTAAAAAACAAACAAAAAACCCACACTCACATAGGCTAGTTCCTGGATGTGGTTGGTTCGAGAACCACAGAAAGATTTTCCGATGACTGTGTCCACTCCATTTCTGCCATGAAGGCGCTGGGAGATGATTTCCACTTCTTTGGAATTTATTTATTACTTGTTTCTGTGGAACCAAAACACACAGCATGAGACAGAAGATAACTTGCGGAAGACTTTTGGGGCTGACTATATCCAGATATACTTTATGTAGACAAACACGTACACACTCCAGCGACTAATAAAACACACTTTGGAACACAAAATTTTTTGTACCTTATACAATAATGTTTAATTCTCTAATGTTCTCTAATGGGCCACAACATTGTTTTGTGTTTTGCAAAATATGGTAGATGAAAAGCTGAGTCAATTCTCAGAATTAATGGAAAAAAATAAAGATGGAAGCAGCTGTCTACATTAACACTCTGGCCTAAAGCTGATGCTGAAGTATTGTATAATGAATGTTGGAAACACTATGGAAACACTAAAGCGAGTCCTCTCTCCAGAGGTGCTAAAATCTAAAAACACAGATTGTAATTTCAAATAAGATTCATCCTCTCTCTCTGTTATGTTTTTTTTTTCTTTTCAGGAGGACATGAACTTGAATGAGGAAAAAAAGACTCCTTTGAGAGAAAAGGACCTCAACACAAAGAGAGAAATGGTCATCCAGTATATTTTTACTGCCTCGAAAACTGTGAGTTTTTGAATATATATTTGACACTTGTACTCTGGACACATATCATTCCTTGTATTTTTCTTTGAAAAATTATGTCTTGCATGGGACCTGGCCTGAGAGAGACTTTGGAGGGATTGCATTTGGTTATTCAATCTCAAAAACGGGATCTATTAGTTTACAAGCCACTGAAATATCATTTATCCTGCCGTCTCTATCTCGAGCAGATGTAGTAACCCTGGACTGGGACAAATTTGTAAAAATACACAAATACTTCATCAAGGATGATAATATTTATGTTACTACCTTGCATAATAATAACATTTTGGGTGTTACTGCATCACAACATACATCAGGGTTCCCTTGGGTCCTTGAAACCCTTTTAATGTTTGTGAATTTGAGAAAAAAATCAAGGCCAAAATATACATAGATAGACTTGACATTTTTTTACTTCCTACTTGACTGTGTGCAAGAGACCATATAGTTGGCTATCACCGTAACACAGCACATTTAAGAAATGTTCACATATGTAAGCCTCTCTCTTTTTAATTTTTGTCTGTGAGCTTCTGTAAAGCTGGCTAGTTTTCATTATGAAAATTCATAGATTTGTAGCAGTAATTAAACTTGAGGCTGTGTCTCAAACTATTCTGTGTTGGGTTCTTGAATTTGAGGGAATTCGGCCTGGAAAATCTGTGAAAAGCCCTTGAATTTGATGTGTAAGAAGGTGTTTGAACCCTGATACATGTAAATTGTAGATGCTTTTGAGTAATAGTGCATCAGAACAAAAGCGGGGGAGATTTTCTATTCACTTGTATCATTTCTCAGCACTGGAAGATGGTTAGATTTTGTGTATGTGAGTTTGCCATGGTTGATTGGTCCTCCTTCAAAGTTTCAGCAATGAGCCCTAAGCTTTTTCTTTACTCTCAAAGCAGACAGACAGATCTTGATAGAGGGTGACAAAACTGTGAGTGTTCAGAGAAAACAGTGAAATCTCCAAAGGAATGGAAACTACGGACCATTCTTTCTCTACAAGACCAAAAAAGGCCAATGCTTTACACTGATTTCTTTTACCCTTAAGAATAGAATTCTACTGAAAGACCACAATTTGCAGGTAATACTTAATATATATACATATTAAATACATATTAAATATGTAGTGTGTTCGTAGTTAATATGGGTTGAGTCTGTGATACTTAGCTTGAATAATAACAAAAGCGCCTACCTGAGGTGTTTTTTTTGTTGATTTCATATTAACAGAAACTTGAGAATAACTTCTTTCCGAGGGCACCCTCTAACTTAAATCAGCTGTAGTTAACGAATCACAGTTCAAGTTACCTTGCATTGCTTTGCAAAAAACTTTGATTCCTCATTACATAATTTGTTTTTTAAAGGTTTTCTGGTCGACACATTGGCACAGTGTTTTGCAAAAAAAGTGTTGCATTTATTATATTTGCTATAACCAGACATCCCTCCAAAAGTTGCCTTAGGCTTTCTATCTCCAGTTACCATAGGGACCAGCCTGTTTATATGCTTGCATTTGTTTACATGCATGATAAAATAATGTGGCACTGGCCAAAAGGCAACAAATTAAAATTCTTCAATACACCTGTTTTAACAAAAGCTACATAAGATTTGGTAAACTGGATATTTAGTGTAGTTGTGAAAAATAATAATAAAATAATTGTGAAAATAAGCATATGAATATATGGCACTTATTTGTCTGTGATTACGTAGTTAATATATTGTGGCAGTGTTTGTAAGATACTCAGCAGGCTGGATTTATTTAGCTTTCAGTTCTTAAATCACTTAAGACAATGGCATGGTCAAATCATTGACCATTACTTAATGATGATGGCTCTCATGTAATAATTTACCCTCTCAAATCAATATCAGATCCTTTTGCACCCAAGGTAATGCTGTCCTATGTTGCAAGTGTGCTGTTATTACAGTTGAACCAGTTAAAAGTTTTTTTTGTTATTGGGTGTCTCTTATCCAGTTGACAATTAAATTTGTTTGACTTCTCACCCACAAGACTGTTTTGCCAATTAACCTTTAATACTACATTCTGAATTGATGTATGTCCCTTGCTGACATAATCAAGTGTGATTGTGGCTTGCAAATTCGGTAGATAGCCTTGTAGAGAAACAACTGTCATGTATTTTGTTACTCAAAATAATTGCTGACCTTTCCCAGTCTATTGTGTAGCAGTAGTTGTCTTGAAATAACTATTCTAGGTCTTGGAGGACCCCTCTTGATTTGTCTGTACTGCCCCTGCTGTATATGAAATGGTGTTAAAACACCTTGAAAGAATTTTCAGACATGTCTATCCTTAGTCATATAGCTTATCACTAAGAGTGATATAGTATATCAATAAGCATGGGGGCGAAATAATTGGTCATTAAAGCAGTGATCAGTTCCTTGTGTTCCAAGATAGCACACAGTTTTCAAATCTACTGTGTCTTGATACAGTACTCACATGCCTATATGTTTATTAAAAGAGTTGCTGTAATTGTTCTGTACATTAAATTCATTGGAACAGATGGGGTTCAGAACCCTTCAGCGATCTAATTTGCCTCAGTCAATGGGTACCTTCCAGACTTTTTGTACCAAATGTCATGTGAACCAACTTTTTCAGTATGAAGCAAGCTTCTGCAAACTTTAATCAGCTAGTATCAGAAATCATGAGAAAGAGGCTCACTGTCTTAACACTGATCAAGCATAAATTGTATTTTACTAGTTTCCAAATTCCATTTGTGGCTAAGACCTCAATTAAAGGTATTGATTGTTGAAGGAGTGGATCATTAAAAGAAAAACAAAAGCCCAACAAGGTAAATGCACATTATACAATTGCATCGCGTGATTACACTCACTTGGCAGGCAGAGTAGTATGATTATTTGAAAATAAATGCATTTGTGTTAGGTGTAGTTGCAAATTTGTCACTTTTCAGTATAATTAGTGGAATGTGTTTTTATAGTACATGGTATATTATCTGGTTGTATCAGATGTAATGGTGTTGAACTGTTACAGAAATGGTACTATTTCTGTCAGTGGCAGGCACAGCATAATGTTTAGGCAGTGTTGGTTTTTGCCACAGCAGGGAGACAAAACCTGCGTTGCTTGTTGCGGATTGGGTGTAGTGTCAGTTGTTATCGTCATTAGTTGTTATCTCTGTATCCTCTCCTCAGTGTCCGGTGTAGCCGGGGGGTGGGGGGTGGGTGGTTGGGTGCTCAGAGCTTTGTCTTAGCAGAGTATGTGCTCTGAAAGTGAGAGCACAGTAAGACAGAGGGATTGAGACATTGTGGGCCTGCTCCATTCCCCTGTCCTGTTGTGAAGTGAAAAACATGGACAGTGATTTGAGAAATAAGTGGAAGTCACTGTGAATGAATAGACAGGATTTCTCCCATATGGCTCTGGGGGATGTGATGAGAGAACATTGATGTGCAAAGTTTCATATTTGTTCAAAGTTAAATTTGACTTTATCTCACTGTTGCTGTCCACACACTTGCTGATGAAGTGATGTCCCAGATGTGCCTATTGCTGCCATGAGCAGCACTCATGGTTGTGTCACTGATGGAGGCCTCAGAGATCCTGATAAACAAACAGGCTGGTCATTATGTCTTGGGAGAAGCGATTGACCAGTGGGCCAAAAGAGTAAAGGGGATAGTTTAGGAGATAGGAGATGGTTTCGCATCCAGGGAATGGTTGGAAATGGTGAAATTGCAACTGCTGTTCCACTTACTCACAACAAAGCAAGCGACACATGAGGCACGAGTCAGCCTAGGCTGGTGACACCAGGAAAGAGTTGTAATCAAGAGTGAACCTGGGAGTGGAGCAAAATGGGCATACTTCAGCCATGGTGATTACACTGGAAGGTGGTGTTGTTGTCACTGAAGAGTGCTAAATTCATAGGACTACTACCTGATTGGGAGGTGAGGGCACTGATATGTCTTGTGGTGCTGAGGCAGAGCTTCACTGGGGTAAACCAGTAGTGAAGTTCATTAGAGGTTGGGGGCATACACCATATGAAATCATTTTTCCCAGAGGTTCAAACTGGATACCATGTTATTCAGTAGTCACTTACTATCACGGGAGACTTAAAGCTGAAGGGATAATGGTGTTTTTGCTCTCCTGGCTGTCATTCAGCATGCACATATAGATTTGACTCTGCCTACATGGGTGATTAATTTCCCTCTCTACACACAGAGGTGCCTGTGATCATTCTAACACTCATTTTTGATGATTGAAGATTAAAGTAAGATTTTTGAGTGAGATTTTGACAAAATTTTTTTTATCTTTATTATATGTTTGGGAGAATATTATAGATTGGGGCTTTAGGTATTGGGGGAGAGACAGACTGGGCATAGTTCCATTGTTTTGGCAGCCTGCAAGGGTTAGGGATTATTTATTCCTGCTGGCAGTGATGCAGGCTGATTTCTTAGGCCTTTGATGAATCAAAAAACGTACCCAACGATATGTGACATTTTGGCATTTGTGCAGCTGGCTTGATAAACTGAATAGTAATGGAATAAACCAGAAAGTGCTGCTTTCTCTTTACAAAAATTCAGAAAAACTTCAGCTTTAAGTGTCTTGGAATGGTCTTCTCAGGCAATGAAAACCTATATGCAGGGATATTCACTAGTTTCAGATGGATGTAGATTGTTGTTAGACAGGGGAGCTACAGTAGGTTTTTTTTTCAAGTCTATGGTCAGAGACATTTTAATTTGAAAGCTGTAAATTTATAAAGGCCCTCTTCTAATGGTACATGTTATTGGGGCCAGGACAGGGGGCAACAGGGCAAACTTTTAGTCATGCAAGAACAACAGACAAATAAAGAGTAAAACAATGCAAATCTACTGTATATGTGACACTTGACATGGTGATCAAACATTATGGAACATTGCAGTGTGAGAGATGATGGCTGTCTCAGTTAATCTTAGTGATTTCTGTGGTAATGACTAAATTCTGAATGAACATGAAAAGATTTTAGACTCTGTTCCCCTTTGGTAATGTGCTATTTGTGAAATGTGTCATTTTGGTTTAAAATATTTGAATGTTTGGAAACTAATTAAGAGACTTGACTTCATCATATTAAAGAAGACAGAGGAGCAAGCATTTGGGTTTACCCATAACCCTGGGCTTAAGGATGTTTGGCTGCTGGCTTTGATCCAAAAGCCTGGAAAGATTAGGTAGTGAAAAAACATGTTGTTTTCTTCACTTCAAATGTTTGCCTAATTTCAAATATATCACTGAACTTTTTAAATTGTGAACTTTTTGAACTGTTTGTGACTTTTTAATGTTAGAAAATATTTTTCAGATACAAACACAAACAAAATAGTGGAAATAGAAGACTGGCTGCCATAAACTTTTTAAACTATGTAAGGAGATACATGTGAAAGTATTGAGCAACATTTAGTAAGGGCCCATTCCATGGTTTTCCAAGTTAAGAGAATAATATAGTTGTTAACAGTTGACAATTTTTGCTTGTTGCATGAGGATGACATTGGTGTAACTTTCATATAGTCAGTGAACCGTGCATTTTTTTTTTGCAGTGGTTACCAGTTTATTGCTCTCAAACTAATGGCCAGACTTTACTTACTATAGAAAATCCACTTAACGTCACTGTCACACATCCGCTAATGTACAGTTGACACACATTGGTGCTGTCATGCTGTATTGATGTAGCTGCACCTCTGCAGTATACTTAAACTACTACTGACTGATTAACATTGTGTTATAGAAGCAGTTGATATACCTCTATATGTTATGTCATAGTACAGCAGCAGTTGAAGGCAATTCTGCATCTAATTGTATGGCTTGTGCAGATACTAATTTGGATGCAATTCCCCCATAGAAAAAGCTAGTTTCCTCTTGTGCTATTGAATAAACTCGTTGATCTATGCTGTTTCTCAGTCTGTTAAAGGAGTTCCAAACCCTGTCTGAATATGAAAAACCTGTCACTTACATTGGAAAAACCATCCTTACATTACAAATTTGGTTGAAAATGATCTGTCTGTATTTTTTTTTTTTCACATAATCATTAAGTCTGTCAATTGACAAATGCCCACCACAAGTTATCACAGCCCTGAGAAATGTCTCAATTTTACTTACTTGGACCTGTGCTGATTCCTATGACCAAATTATTCAAATAGCTATATCTCCAATGAAGACAAAAAACCACTGAAGATAATGAAACCTATACATACTCATCTCTCTGGGATTATTAGTATGACAAAGGGACAGGTGCACAGTAATGGAAAGAAATCTTTGGGCGCTTTTGCACATTTATGCTTTTGCTGTTAAAAGTTGTTGACACAGTATTTATGTCAGTGTATTGACTATCAACATTTTTTGGCCTTATGTTGATTTGATCACTTCTTTAATAGCTACACTAAAAAGATTTGTTCTATCTCCCTTTGTTCCAGGGCACCTTGAGAAGCAGCCATCAGATATCTCCCCAGGAATTCCTGGGAGAGCTGAAGTCAGGGGTGATGGACGAACGTCTGTTTGCCTGTCTGGACTCATTGCGTGTGTCCCTTACCAGCAACCCTGTCAGGTATAGTTCAAGATTATAACAATGGAAAAGGACATTCCTTTGTACAAGTGACTTCACAGTTGTCTCTTTTGTAATTCTTTTTGTTAGTAATTACACAGTATAAAGACAGTTTAACGAGATCACCATCATTTACCATGTTCTATTAAATATTTGTGTATATCTTATTTTTCCCTTTTTAAAATGTTATTATTATAATGTTGTTATTAAATGTTATAAGTTAGTAATATAATGACATTGAGGAAGTAAATAGCAGCAAGATGAACAGCTGCAGCTCACATACTGCAAACATCAGTGGTATGTGACTGTGAATACATTCCAGGCCAAGGTGTGAATCATAGTTGTGGCAAATTGAAAATGCGTCATCAGGAACAAAACAACATAGCTTGCTTACTGAATTCATTCTTAATCTGAGTGACTGTGTTTAAACTGTTACATTTATGGAGTCCTACAAAGTATGATCTTTTGCTCAGCCCACCGTAAGCAGCAGAGCAACAGGCTTTTAAGATTGTTTGAATTGTTTCTTACTGCCATGACTCTTGGGAGTCTTTGTTGACTTAATGCATAGTCCTGCGAGGTTGACTTTTCATAGTAATGCAGATTTTTTTTTCCACCAGAGTTTCTCATTGTTGTGCTGGTCATTTAACTAGGAGAGTGGATTGCATTTTAAAACCTTGGAGGTGCTCCAGCTGTCAGCTACCTGAGTTGTTTGTGGAAAAAAATGAATAGAACTCTGGGTGACCATGTAACAACTTCTCTATGGTTCAGTAGTTTAAACAAATGCATGGTAGAGGAGGGCATATTGTCCTAAACTTTTCTGCAGTCTTATCAAATCCAATTCAGCAGCCAAACAACAAGCACTTTCTACAAAAACCACCACTATGTTGAAGAGATACAATTCCACTGTAATGCATTTTCAGTTGCAGAATTAATTTTTCCCTCAGCCAGGGCTCTGCTCATTTGTTAACCTAAATATTTTTGATATGTTGGCAGATTTTGCTTGCAGTGTTTATCCTTGTCAGTATTTTTTTTTTTAAATCAGAGAAATACTTAATAAGAAATGACAGTTATGTAATTTTCACATTTAACATTCACACTGTCTATTTGTTAATCTCCCATCACTGTCCACTTGATATCGTTTTTTTCCTGTATGCATACCTGTATGTTAAGGTTCACTGTCTGGGCACAGTCATGAGTTTTTTTAAGGATCTGGCTGGGATGGCCAGTTTTGTGTCACAGTGCTTAATCAAAGTAAATGTATATTTATTGACAGTAAATCTGTCTCTGTAAGAAGAGGGATGGGATGTTCCTTTGGTGGTGTCTAAGCCACACTGACAGGCAGATCCATGGCAGTCTTGTTTTGGTTGTCTCCCTCTCTTAGATTTAAATTGCTGCTGTGGGCTCTCTCTGTCTGAGGTCGGGGATTAGCAAGTTTGTTTCACATTATCATATGCTCTGCCAGAGCCACTTTAAAGGCAGTCAAAAAGCTAAGCTCAACCATTTAGTCTTTGCTGACTTTTTAAAACTCCACCACCTCCTATCACCACACACAGATATGATTTACTTTACTAAGACATTTCATGATTGATGTCATGGATGCATAGTATGTATACAATAAGATCGCAGTGCCTCTCTACACTCTACACAATGCCTTTCTAGTTCTGTCGTGCTGTCATGGCTGATTGAGGATGACTGTGGTCTTGCATCATCTTATGGACTCTTGTCTTGTATTTTGTCCCTGATCTTTTCTGTTTGGTGTTCTTTTGAACTAGAGGCAATAATGCTAGTGGTCAGTGGGTAACCTTTTTCATATGAGATGCCAGTTTTAAAGCTGAACTCCAACCAGATGGGCAGCATTCTACCTTTTAAAATATGTGTTTAATCACAAGAATAAGGAGAAATTTCACTCATAATCCAGTATTGAATGCACATTCAAAATACAGCAATAGAGAATAGCATTGCATCTATTGCTGCATTGTATTATTGCACTTTTCCAAAGCAACTGCGCATCACCTAGCACTCTGTCACACAGACAGACTCAGCTCTCTCTTTGTAGGTGTCTATACTGTTCATTACCAGCAACTAATAGACACCCGTTAGCCCATCATATTTGAGATTTTTCATTTACCAATGTACATGTTTGATCAATCTATAGTAAACTGAATGTCTGTGTACATTAATTGTTATACTGGCTTTACAATATAAACTCAAAATTGTGCAAATGGGATGAAATGTTTTTAGATATTTGACTGGAAAGTTTCGTATTGACTTATCATAGTATTCATATTTTAGCCCTTTAATTAAATCCCTCAAGCCAGCCTTTTGGATTGATATGACTACCCTCTCTTATTCCTACTTGTCTCCCATATTTTTTGCCTCGAACCAGTTCAGCGTCAGTAATGAAAATTTGTTTATTTATATGTTGTTAACACAGCTGGAATCTCTCATCTCATTGCTTTTTTTTTTTTACCAGGTCTGAGCCTTCTTGTGGCTAATAAAGCCTTCCTACTGCCAGGCTCATCCTTTTGAGTTTGCATGTGAAAGCTCTCCCGCCCACTGCTGCTGTCTACCACCCACTTAACACAGTAGTGGATGAGTGACGGCACATGGATGTAGGAGTAAAAGAACTGAGACTTCATTATGTTTTCTAGAACCTCTTGAGCACTGCAGCTCTATCAAGACGGCCAAGAGAAAAATTTGTTTCTAGTGCTTTTAATCACAATGAATCCACTTTTTGTGAGCCTCACTTTGTTTTTCATCAGAGTTGATGACATTAGTGAAAATGTACAAACACAGCCAAAGGCGTGAATTAGACGAAACATACTCACACAAGTGTTCATTTTGTTAACAGTAAATAAGATGAGATATATGTTTGTCACTTGACCTTTTTGGTGATTAAGATGAGACATTTGTAAGATTAAAATAATATGAATGGTTTTCAGAGCTTGAAGAATGATAAAATTGAAAATGTCATCTCAATATGCTTTATAGTAAAGAAAATGATAAAGAAAAACAAATTTATTTTGGTCAACCATGGTTTGTTTTATCTCCCTTATTGTAGTACCATAGAGAGGGAGTTTTCGCTTTAAGGCCCAGTTGAACAAAAACAAACAAAAAATTTCCATTGAACGATACAGTATTTTTCTTCAAAATTACAAGATCAATCTGCATGTCGCATTTTTTACTTTATTTTACTACATATGTCTATTTGTGCTAGATACCATATGAATCACATTACTGTTATGAATGGATCAGCTGGGGCTGCACTGTTGTATCTATCAAACACATGTAATACTGTATTTAACATATAAATAATATATGTCATAACTAGCTGGATTAGCTGTCATAAGACATGGCTGTCCTATAAACTATAGGGTAAATAGCAATACTCTATGCATACACTTTGCTGTTCATGGGACCTTCATCAGTGCGATTATTGATGAAAATATGACCTGTGGGCTCTGACTTTTGATGAAGTTACCACTAATAAAATGGACAGTCAGGCTCTTGTATAATGACATAGTTTGGCCTGACCATAAATCTGCCTTGGCTAGAAACGGTGTCCTGACAGTGGTAACCCCTTGCAATCTAATAGCACCATTACAGTCCTGAGTTGTGGTACTGGTTTGGCAGTGAGGAGATTTTGTCTGCCACTGTTTTTTGGATGCTGATCACTATCACTTTCTTGGCACTGCCATAGCAACAACTCTCACTCATCGCGTCCACCCAATATCAGGTAGTTGCATTCTGCTCGTATAGGCTGACAGACTTATATGCTCCCTCATCAGGTTCCTTCTGGTGGAGCAGGATGACTTAGAAGTAGTTTGGTACTTCCTTCAGCTCTAGAGCGTCACCCTGTGACGCACGCCTCTGACCCCTGTATACCTTACCCACCTCAGCTATTCTAGCTCTGTCTCCCTTTTTGTGAGGAGAGGCCACGGTACTAGCCCACAGGACCAGCAAGGCTACAGGATGTAATTGTATTAAATGGATTTGATAAATGGATCTGACAAACAAGTGGAAATTGGTTTTTGATATTATATTAAAACTGACCTTCAGGTTTAAGGCCTTAGATTTATTTTTTTCAGCTTAGCTATACAGTAGGGTACCGTTTAGCATTCCTCTTCTTTACACCAATGTTTTTAAATCTTGGATGCTCTTCCTGTCTCTCATACACCTGCCACCCATGTTTGCACATAAAGATCTAGGATTCCTTAAACTAGTAATGCTCATAGTATTGTCAAGTACAAAATATACACGCAAATGCCTTTATTCTCTCTCATTAAGAAATTATATACTCAGTGACTTATTATATAGGTATAATTTAAATATTTAGACTATAATGTTTTCTATCATCAGTAACATGTCAGTTGCCTCTGACAAGATTCAAGGGCCAATGGGGTCATTTAAGTTTGACCTACCAAAATAATTTTAATGTGTTGTGAAATATTATTGGATTTAAAAGTTTGAGGAAGGCATACAGACATGGTAAAATTTGTTCATGTGTGTTCATGGTATAAAATTCAAAACTGTAGAGTTTTTTATTGTACACAAATGTGTATTTTTTTAAATACATTTCAATGTTTCTCACTAAGTGATAATTTAATTGGTTTGTTGCAACTAAAGTCTGTTTTGAAAGCGTCTATTTAAACTATTATAATAAAACATTTTCAAATACAGAATCTTAATATAAACAAACCACCACATTTGAGATATTTGCTGCTTAATTATTGTGCATTGTTATTGTCAGTGGTTGTCTGCTAGAGTGGCATCATTCAGGCCTCTCTGCATGAAATGACCTCCTCTATTTTTATTTCAGGTGTCCCACATTGCTATGATTTCAGCCTCCTTCTTCTTCCTCTCCCTGGAGAACCCTCCTGTAGTCAGTTAACTTGCTATGCTCAGGACAACATTTTAAAGTAATTTTTTTATTTCTGGTTCATAACCGCTTTAGCGGAGTGCAACACTGTGCTGCACTGCCTGGGAACCTTGGAGGCATTCTCCTGAGACTCTGCTAGAAGTCAAGCTACCTTAGCTGTGAAGTTAGCCAGATAAGGCACCTCATTTTTCTCTTTGATTTATGACTGTTTTTGTTTCGAAGGGAATAGGATGATGAATTTGTTTTCCTTATTTTTAATGCTCTCTCCCTCGATCTGTTTCTTTGTGTCTTTCTGAGATGATAGCCCTCAGTCGAATATTACTCTGGTGCTTTTGCATCTGTTGATGGTGAGGTGTGATTACAGTATGCGTCCAATCGCAGAAAGAGCATTAATTACTGTTTATTATATTGTGTAAATATATGAAAGTAGTTTACAGTATTCCATCCACATTTTTGGAAGACTGACCAAAAACATGATAGTTTTGCAACAAGAAAATTGAAATTTTAGGTAATATTTGCAGAGACTCAAGATTATGAGGACCCAGAATTTTTATTTTTATACACTGTCCATCAGCATCTTAATAGTGAGGGGAAAATACTGTCCTGGTTCCAGGGCACGAACTTGACAGAAGTCTCCTTGATAGGGAAAAACAACAGAGCCAAACAAAGCTTTGTAGACAGGATTAAGGATGACAGGACACAAATAACAGTTAATACTGATTGGTAAAGACAAAATAGACTCAACCATTTGTGTCCACTCTGCTGGTGGATGACATGGACCACAACCCAAAACCTGTCTGTGTAGATCTGCTCTGTGACCTGTGTAAACTGTGAAGGGTCTGCTCTGTGTCCTGTCTGTACAATGCCAAATAATTACTGACAATAACAGTGTTAACAGGTAGTAGTCAGACTTAAATCTGTAGCTGTAGAAAGTGTTTTCAGATCATTTTTACACAACACAGCTCCAGACATTGAGGACATTCAGGCAGAGAATGTGATTGAAGTTTCTCATTTGGGATGTGGGAGGGGTGCCAGATGTTAGGAACTAATGAAACCCAAGGGCTGCCAGAGCATGCTAGATTAGCAGACAGAATTTAAAATACTTTAATCATTTTAGAGTCTAGACAGACAGCATGTCAAATACAAACCACTTAACTGCACAAGGTTAAATAAACAGGTCACTATATGATTATAACTACTGATTCCTCTTTGCAAGTTGTTAACATTTTAATTAATATCTACTTCAAGTTTAATTGTATTATTTATTTATGTATTTATAAGTTCTACACCATAAAATGGGATTTGAACAATGATGCTTGCAAAACAATGATATAAGGAACAGTATCGCATTATTAAACACACAAGCTTTTATCATTCCTGTTGCAGATGCGGCAGGTTCCCCGTTTGGTCTTTGAAATCTGACGCATCCTATCTTTCCCTTACCTCCTGCCATGATACAGACACACCCTTACATGCTTTATTGCCTCAGCCTGATTGTTCTCTCTCTCGAAGATGAGACTTTCTCCAGATGTTGCAGAATGGCATCAGGCCTTTGCGATCTTCTAAATACAGAAGTTCCTTTACTAGGAGCCTTTGAAAGCTGACATATGTCACTTTTCACTCATGTGTTTCAAGGTAGATGACTTGAAGCAGACCCTGATTTTGCAGGCCTGTTGGTTTCCTGTGCAATAATTCTGGCTATAGATCAGCTGATTATTTTCCTTTGCTCTCTGCCTCACCTACTGATGATGAAAAACTAGCATGCAGTTGCCACTGAGCTATGCATTTCAATGAAGCTCTTGTCAAGACCCCCGCCCTGGCTACTCTATAACCAGAATGGTCTGGGCCATGGCCCAGTGAGAAGTGTAGGCTAAATTGAATTTTTTCTCAAACATGAGAGCCTCATTCCTTAGATACCTTGGCAGCACCTTCCCTGTCTTCATCCGCGTGGTGGTGACAGTTTTTGTCAGCCTCCCTCATTTTCTTGACCCTGTCACACACACACACACACACACAGTTATACACTTTGATGTGGAAACCTGCAATACCTTTCTGTCTTTTGTCCTCCTTTTGTCAGTGAAAGGCAGTTAAGGACAGAGCCTGTGTATTAATAAATTAAACATCCACTCCGATTGTATATGCTTAAATCACTATGTCAGGCATTTTAAGATTAGTGTTGTTTTTGTTTGTTTGTACAACAAAATACCACTGACTGTATTAAAACCTGATACATCATGGTTACTTACCAGCCATTTGTGGTACATGATTGACCTTAGCTAATTTAGTCAATGGTATGCTCAATGCCTCAGACTCTCTGTGTTATTTTTCAAAACATGGAGGGTCTAATACATCAAAAGCAGCAAATGTTTTCCCCTACACGACTTGCACAGTCCTAGCTTTCAGCTCACAGGGAATAGTTTGGACAGAAAGCCCAGATCTCTTATCCCCAGTATGAGGTTGTTTGTATAAAAATGTATGCTCAAGATGGCCTAGACTTTGGCTGTAATTCTCGGCAAAGATGAAGCATATCCAGCAAACTGAAACTGTAAGTACTGTAGTTACTGAGCTGTGATGTTTCAAATGATTTGCTGACATTCAGTGATGTTTTGACAGTCAGAATATACAGATGATTCTCCAACTCTAGTGTACACGAGACGGTTACATGTGTGTAGTGCTCATGAGTGCACACTAGACTTTTCGACTCAAACACTTTGTCTCACCAGCTAACTATAATTATATAGTTACATAACTTTACCTGCTAACTTTCATTCAAATTTGATGTTGATGATTTGTTCCCCTTCTTTGAAACAACTACCCTTACGCATATATTGAGTCACTGCACTTTTTTCTCTCTTTTTTCTTTCTTGTTTTGAAAAATGTTGAGTTAAAATTACCTGTCACCTATTTGCAGTCAAGATGAGAGGACTGTGGATGTAAGTTAAATAAAACAAAACAAACAATATAAGCACCCACCATCTGTTAAGAGTTCTCCATTGTTTTTTGATAAAAAAAAATCCTATTTGTCACCATTCTTTACCAGGCACAACAATGTCACACAACAGACAAATAAACTCATGCACACATCCACCCAGAACTCCTTACTCCCTTTCAAGAAATTAAATTCAGATAACAGCTTCCCATTTCATGTTGTCACCTTGAGAATTTCTGTAGATTTGATGCTGGGAGGCATGCAGCTTGTTGATTAGAACAGTACAAATGGTGAATGCTAATGTTGAGAGATGTTATTCAGTTTCAATCAGGAGGGAGGTGCAGTCAGTCACAATCTCACTCACCCTGTCTTTGTCTGTTTTCTGCATACCTAAAGGTTTTCATCCAAACCCACAGTATAATATTTGCTCCTATTTGTGCTCCTGATATGAAACAGGTTCTTTTAAGTAATTGCTCTTTGTCCCATTCTCCACTGTCACTTTTGGGTGAAAACCTTGGATCTCCAGGGTATGGTTTGTCAGTATCAAGCAAAAGTAGTGATGTTTTATCATGATTGCCATTCTGTTTGATTCTATCCAAGAAGTCTCAGAAATGGAGTTGGTTTCATAAGGCAAAGCCTGCTGATTCTGTTATGCTGTGCACCACTATCATACACGCCCTTGTTCCTTCATCCGCTTTAAGCACAGGTTTAGCAATCATTATAATCTGGAAGTAGGAAGACTAAAAGATGCCTTTGGTTTATGTAAATGAATGCCATAGTGACAGCAGCGTTTCAACATCATATTTGGATCCAGAGAGAGCTTAGTGGCCTCAAGCCAGAGGTCATTAGAACCTCAAAGAACAATTAACCTGCCCCAGATTTATGTAATAATCTAGAGGAGGGCTGAGAAATATGATGAAACTTTGTTCTTAGTTTTTATGGTGAATAAATATATCCCAATGTATGCATTTACCCAGAAATATTATCTGGTCATTATTTTGTCCTTTGGAAGTGAACATTAGATTAATAAACTGCCTAATTACCATAACTGAGCTTTGAGTTAAAAAAAAAAGCACTGTTGACTAACTAAGTTAACACCATATTAAGATCATTGTAGTAATAACAATGTTCCATCCTCTTTATCACTCTAATATGTCGACCATCTGATATTTTGACCAGCACTAGTGTAGGATAGAAATTACTTCCTTTGTCAGCATGCACGTCATTGGCTTTTTCAAAGAAAAGCTCCTTTGCTGCATGGGAAGAAATGTGCCCTTTTAAAGGAAACAAAATCTATTTTATATGTTAGTCCTAAGCTTTCGATAGTAATACTTTAATCACAGGCAACAGTCCCTCCGATCCATCAAAGGCACCTTCTCCATAGGATGTGTCTAAAATCAACTTTCACATAAAAAAGCGGCTGAAAAATTCGATCTTTCAATAGCTTATTTGATGGAGCAGCGTGAACTTGCTTAACCTCCTTCGGAGAGCTACAACTCACAAATGTCACTTGCTTCATATAACTATAACTTCCATAAGAATCTAATTCTGTCCCCTGGCACCAGACTCCTTATTCTGCATAGCATTTTTCTTTCTTCTCTCAGGAGATCAATGCCACTGCATCAAGGCCTTTAACAAGTATTCTGTTTGTTTTAGCATTATTGTATCTTTGTACTGAAGGTACTGTATCCATGTCTTAACTATATTTTTGAAGATATTTGTCTGTAGGGATTGATTTAAATAGTTTTGGCTGTGTAAAAGCCCCCATTTGTCCAGATATATTGATATGTCCCTGTTTGGTATTGCCGTACAGTACATTTCTGTGACAGATTTGTTAACTACGTGGTTTTGATTTACATTTTATTGCCGTGGATATATTGTGGATATTTAGTAGATTTATGCGATACTATACTCTGAAATATGGATATGTCCTCAAAAGTTCATTATTGATTAGACTGTGTATGTAAGTATGCTTTCCATTTGTTGTTTCCCTCTTCCTACAATATTTTAGTGCAGTCTTTCTTATGGGTCATGCACTACTATATTTACTACTGCAGCCCTTCTGCTCAGCACAAAGTGCAGAATTCTACATGTGTTTTTCTGTCTTAAAGGTTTCCACAGTGGTTGATGAGTATGAAAGTGTTGCTGTCAGTTGTCAGTCTTGCACTGCTGTGATATTGATTAAATGTTTGTTTTTTCAGTTGGGTGCAGAGTTTCGGGCATGAGGGTCTTGGACTGCTGCTGGACATTTTGGAGAGGTTGCTGTTCAAGAAACAGTAAGTTTATGCATTCACTCGTGTATTCTTGTATAGACTCCCATCTATCTCACTGTAATTATTTGAGCATTCACAGGATCAATATTAACTAATAACAACAGAACAAACAAAGTCGCATGGTTTTGGTAATTTTCAATTTTCAGTGTTGAGTCATTTTATCAAAGTAATTCAACGCCAATTTTCCGCATTTACTGATAACAAAAATTGCATTCATATTTGGCAGTGGTACATTTAATGGAAGGCTTTTGTCAGAGTCAAAATTGTTTTCTATCATCAGCACGGTCTTGCATTTTTTTCTGAGTGGCTTTTACTCTCTCTAGTTCTTTATCAAATGTAGACTAATTTCCAAACAGTATGTATACAGTTTGCTGTCTTCATGCTGTACATGAGAGACCAACTCCTCCTCATTACTCTCCTGTGCCCCTAGGCAAGAGAAGATTGACAAGAAGAACCAACATAAAGTTGTCCAGTGTCTCAAAGCCTTCATGAACAATAAGGTAAAGACAATACATGTCTTTGTGAGGAAACCCAAGTGACTATTTCTTGATTTAGGTTGTGTAGCAAGTTGCCCATCGACATGTCACTTTGTGAAAAATTTGTCTTATACCTTTAAAACTAGGGAGTCCCTGAGGAAGTGTATTTTCAGTTAATTTTGGAAAGTTAAGAGAGATTATACAGTATTCTCTGTCTTTGAAAATCAGTAAACAACGTACTAATCTGATTAATTGCTGTGATTAATGTCTTGGGACATAATAGCCCACATTAACTTTAATCAGGAGTGTTTGCTTTTTGATTAACCTTTGATGAATGACTGAGGGGGGAGGTCGGGTGGTGGGTTTACTACTACAAGGAATCCCCAAAGTCCGAATTTTTTTGAAAATCCTACTTTAATGTAATAGGAAACAACTTCCTGTATTTTGAGTCTGATCTCCAAGGGTAACTTTAATCCCAGCCACATCAACATCTGGTGTTTTCATGCAATTACCAAATTAAGCCTCTGGGACTTCACTTACAAAGGGCTCATAACCAACTGAGGAGAAGAGAAGCATCACAGCAAATGGAGCTAACTGAGGGAAGTTATACTAAAGTCCTGAAGCAGACTGGAGGACACTGTCAGACACATTTGCACAGGTCTAAGATTCTTGGCCTGCAAAAAGTCCCAATTCTGGAGTTAGTACTTTCTAATGGCTCAGGAAGATGCCATTGCGAAAGTGAGCACAAGAGAAACACAACTTGGTTTGCTAATTATTTCAATGCTGTGGCATGCTATCAGACAAGGTAATAACCATAAATCACAGAACAGCGTGTCTCCATCTCTGTGTCTCTGGACTTAGTTTCAGCAACTCTTTAGTTCTCGGGAGTATCATAAAGGGACACAGATGGCAGGTTAACACAAATTAAGTGCTACAGAGAACAAATCAATTATAGAGGCAAAAGAAACAAAATGCCATTTTTAAAAGATATGAAGACATAAAATGTAGGGTTGGACAATAAATTGAAAATTTACTGAAACTGATGTCATGCGTCTCTCACAGACGTAAATTAAGTTACATTATTATGTCTGGTAAATGATTTTTCTTCAGAGAAGCTGTCAGCTGGCCTTTCCCGTTTAATGTACCTGAAAGTACAATCCATCACTGTTAGTAAGTGTGGAGGATTTTGATTTTCCAAACACTTTCATAACTCATTTTGTTATGATTAAATTTCAGATTGTGTGTGTAATTTGTTTAATTAAGCAACAGGATTTAGTGAATCTATAAAATAATATGATCATATTGTGATAAAATAATTCCACTTAGAGTCAGTAGACAATAATATTGAATTATGCCCAGGCCCTACTTGTGCATAAAACAGTGTTCTGTTGAATTAGCTTTATTTTACAATGCCTCAGCTTTTCCTGCTTTTGTGCTGTTAGTCCGAAGTAGCTACAAAGGAAAAAAAAATCTCGTCACATGGAGCTAAAACCCAGTGGAGACAGATATACAGCCACTCTGGCACAAAGTGTGCTGTAAGGTCTCATGTAATCCTGTGTCTCAACAGGCGCCAGACACCAGCATTTACCCGTAGGCCTCTCTGTTAGCCCAGACCTTTCCCTGGCTAGAGAGGCATCTTGGGATAGGATGTATCCACAATGCCAAGAAGACAGGTGTTCTCTGCCAGCTGTCAGTGCAGCCTTTTCTTCTTCTGCCTTCCTGCGGCAAGCCACAAACTTGCATATTTTTTGTTGTCTGTCATCAGAGGCATAATAATGTAGTGCTAAAAGTTGCTACACTGTGAAGCTGCCTTTTGAGCAACTTAACTGTATTAAGAAAAGATAATGGTTTAATAGTGCCTAAACTTCTGTCAGTATTTACTGTTTATCTACTTGAGAAGATCTGCTGTATAAGTATAAAGACAGCTGCTCAAGAAATTATTTTAAAAAAAGATGTCATATATACATGAGACTTACACACTGTTCCTCTTAATTTTGTTTTTGGAAATTCAGCAACCCCTGACTCTTTAATCACAAACATACATGAGTACTTAATTTAATTCATGAATTAATTATGTTTTATGAAACGATTGATTGTAACATTTTTTAAATAAAGTAATCACACAATTTAGCTATTTGCATACAACCATCCAGATACAAGGACGAAATCTGAATACATAACACATAACTTGGTTAGCTGACGGCCTTTTAAAAAGTGTGAAGTCTGCACTGAACAGTCAAACAGAAAATATGATTAAAATGTTCTGTAATGTATGGTGTTTTTAAAATTGTTTTTCAAATCAAATAACAAAAGTGAATTTAAGAAAAGAACATGCCTTATTGATAAAATAAAAGCCCTTTTCACTGCTTTACAAAGAGTGAATTAATTTTAACGAATTATTTGTATGACCATTATTTTAACAAAATCAAACATTGTTGAATTGGTTTTCTCTTCATTGTGCAATGTTGTTACCACATACTAGTACTTGACATTACGAATACAATATTTTTTATAATGATGGTGTTCTTACAAGATTGCTTTTTTACTCATACAGCACCATTATTCTCAAACTATTTAATAATGATCTTGCAATTTAATCAGATTTTCTGGTGGCCAAGTTAATTTGTACAAGAAGTTTGTGCCTGGCCAGATCTTTGAATGGAGTTGCATGCACCGCATTATAGATGGAACTAAAATCGCTGTTAACCTTGAGTGTGACACTTGATGATTCAGACTTAATTTGAAGTGTAGGTACATATATTGAGCTTGAATTGCTCTTGCGTTCTTCGGCCACTAAGACTCGGTTTCAGTGTTTCATGTGACATTTTATTCTTGCCGCAGAATTATAGCATATCTATGTAATCACTTTTTGTGTCTGTGTTTATTGCAGTACGGCTTGGATCGAATCCTGGGGGAGGAGAAAAGTCTTGCTTTACTGGCAAGAGCCATTGATCCCACCCAGTCTGCCATGATGACTGACGTGGTAAAGCTGCTGTCAGCCATCTGCATTGTGGGCGAAGAGAACACGTACGCTCTGGCTTCATTTCTTCTGTCAACACATCTATGTCTTACTGCTTTTCTGATGTTGAAAGACATTTTTTTTTATTTCACAAAAGTAAAATCGTCCCTTAGTTTAGGTTTTACTTAAAGTTATGGTCCCAGCTTATATTTACCTTTTCGTATTTATTGTCAGTTAAAAGCATTGGGCTATGCATGGCCTACTGTGCATGGTAAAGCATAGTAAAACAGCCAAAACTTTTCAAAAGGCTGAAGTGTCCTCTTTCTCCTTGAATGGAGAAATGGAAAGATGGGCATGTAATACATTCCTTTGTTAGTGTCAGTGTCACAGTACTGGTGCCAGCATATTATATATTGATCGATGTATTGCACCTGGTGGAGATATTATGTCATATGTTGTTTTTGTTATAGTACAGGAAAGTGGATTGGGTGATTATAAGTGACTGCAATGTCAAATTAGATATTCTAATAATGACATTTTAGCATTTGTCAGTGAAACAAGGTTTCAGTGGAATATGCTTTATTTGAAATATAAAAAGTACATTGATTTTCTTATTGAAATTAATGAATTATTTAAATAATTATTTAATGAACTTGTAAAGTTCAGTTTTAGATTTGAATCACAATTGTCTTCTGGTCATGTTTTCACGGTGATTTAATCACTTGGAAAAGCCCATCCACTTGGGTCGAATTGACAACAAAGGTGCCTTGGATACAGTAGAACAGGAGAGCGCTTATGGTCAAAATCCCTTTTAAATGAATGGATTTTTTCATTTTTTCCCCATTGTTCGCTCATGCATTTCATGTTCTCATTTAGTTTGGAGAAGGTCCTTGAGGCCATCACCACAGCAGGGGAATGGCGAGCCATTGAGAGATTCAGTCCCATTGTGCAAGGACTACATGATCGCTCGGTTCAATTACAAGTAAGTGTAAAGTACATTTTCACCGTTTCACTCAGATTTCTCTGAAATGAAATATGGAATAACTGTGGGAAGTGACCATCTCAACATATCACTCTCAGGGGTCTTTGGGGTCTCTTAATCACTTACACATTCTTTGGTCTGCTCCTCTTTTTTGTCAAAATTTTCTTTTGTTATAATCTTGTTTTGTGTCAAAACCTAGTGTTTAGTATTGTACATCACAGATCTGGTCACAATGGCAACACTGACACACCCATATGTTGCTTGTATGTATTTTATTTTTCAAATTTATGTAACTCGTATTATTACATGTCTAGTGTTCATTAACTGTTGGTTCATTAACACTAGTCTAGAACCTGCTAATCTGATTTTACCAATAGCAGTAATGAACATAGTCATTGTGTAGTGGTGTTAGTTGCTCAGTTATAGATGAAGATCCTCCATGATTTGGGGTTGCCATTTGTAATGACCTTTACTGATGGAACTGTTAGCATTTAAGTTACAAGAATGTCTGGTTATAAGCTGTAAAACAAGCTTTATTGTAACTACTGTGGAGCCAGTAGTTATTTCCTTGTACAATAAAAGAGATACAAGAGGAAAAAAATTTAACAAGAGAACGCAATAAAACATAAACAGAACAAAACAAAACAACACAGATTTCTCTAACCTATACATAGAGCGGCTGTCCATTCGCATTGTCTATTTCATCATCCTATGTGCTCCCCCTACACATAATGCCTCTCTTTCTGGACACAATCATCAGATTTAGCATCTCCCTGCTGATACTTGAGATATTGCATATTGGCTGTTTTAAACAGAGCGTGTTGGTTTGTGTCACAACAATGTAATTCATGATTAAAGTATGTTGTCTGCATTTTTAATTGGTAGCTGAGGAATGAGAAGATCGTATTCATTCATCCAGTATCTAACACACACATGCGCACACACACACACACACACACACACACACACACACACACACACACACACACACACCCACCCACACCCACAAAATGTTAGTATGTACAACCATTTGCTCCTTTGGTTGTTTCGTATTCCCATGCAATGACCAATGCTAAACTTAATTAAAAGATTATATCTGTTTTGCCCCCTGCAGTATTATTAGTAGCATTTGCATTCAGTTTGCTGTAACGACCTTTGACAGGTGCAAAACTGTAGGGGAGAGGTAAGGAGGCAATAGTAAGAAACAAAAAACATAAGAAATGAAAACCAGGATTTTGGGATGCACTGGCAGCTAGAATTTGCTCCATATGGAGGCATCTACAGTTTATAAGACCTTACTTTAGTGTTTTATTGATGCTTTGTTATTCCTCCAACACACAGTGCAGATCCTTTTATCCTGCATTATTAAAGCAATTGATACTGTTCTCCAAACCATGGCAATGTGGCCAAAGGCTCTCTGTCCTATTCAACTGCATTGATAATAGCTCCCGCCAGCCTTTAGCTTGGGCAGGTCAGTGTAAATAGGCACAGGTGAGACCACCAGAATCAAAGATGCTAGTATTTTCCAAAGTTTTAGTGTTCACGATTTGTAATTGACTTTGGCGTTATTACACTATATTATACAAAGCTGAGGCTAATGTAGATGGTTAAACTATATTTATATTTTATATTTATTTGAAAGGAGCTGGAATTAAATTGTAGACTTCAACACCAATACGCATCTATATTGTGATCTTTTACTCATGGAAAATTATGTAAAGCATTGTTGTAATTTTTCTTGGCTCACCTGTGCCTTTTGTTATTGTTTAGACAGGAGATACATAGGATTTTATTTAAACAGAATCAGTTTATACTGAAACCAAAGGATAGGGGGTGTAGAAACTATCAAGAATTGATATAGATCTTTAATCTAACAGTGGTAGTGACTGCCACTGCACCCAAGTCACACACTAAGGAAAAGTTCAGACACTTTGTATTGGTACCAATCTATATTATAACATTAAACTGGTACCTTCAAGACAAAACAATTACCAAGCTTGAGTGCCATGACAAAAATAAGAGTGTTATCAAAACTGACAATGGAACCTTAAAACATCTGAAAATGGAAGAGACTTAATATTTAGAGATTAAAGTGACAATGACAACTTGGTTTGCTAATTATTCTAATGCTGTAAAGACGATGTAACAACCATAACTGTGAATGTATTCCATCTCAATTTGACTTAAACACAACTCTTAAAGGTTCCTCGGAGACTAGATAGACAAGACAACATGTTAGAGAAACAACTAATCATAGAGGCAAAAGCCACATTTTCAGATAAGAGAATGTAGGGTTGGATACAATGTCTGAAACTTACTGAAACTGATGTCATGCTTCAGACGAACACACATATGTTCAACATTTTTGTCAGCTGGCTCTGCTGACAACGAGAAGTGGAGATTGATTTCAACACAACCTATTTTGTTATGATTAAATTGTATCGTGTGTACTGTTTAATTACAAATATGAATTGAGAATCAGTAATACATCGACAGATAAATAATCAGACTGAGATATATGATCATTTAAAGTAGCTCAGCTTTATTTTACACCATCAAGTTTCGCTTTGAAGTTAACCCAAGAAAAAATCATTATTAAACTATATATTACCAACCACCCGCGCCAGACACCACCTCACAATAGCCCAGACCTTCCCTGGCTAGAGAGGCATCTGGGATAGGATGTATCCACAATGCCAAGAAGACAGGTGTTCTCATAATAGTTTTTTCTTCTGGCCTTCCCATGCAAGCTACAACTATATTTTTTGTTGTCTGTCACTTTGAGGCATAATAATGTGAAGAAAGTTATTATATTTTGATATAATTACTATCAAGATCATAGACTTGTTTTAGTTTGGAAATTCAGCAACCCTGACTTTAACTCATGAGTATTAACTAAGGATTGTCAGAATACGATCAATACTAACAAAGTAACTGGGCACAATTTAGCTATTTGCATACAAACCATCCAGATAAATTCATATAATATAACGAAGAGCTGACGGCCTTTAAAGTAGTTCTGCACTATTATGCCAAACAGAAAAGATTAAAATGTTCTAGAATGTATGGTGTTTTAAAATTGTTTTTCAAACCAAATAACAAAAGTGAATTTAAGAAAAGAACATGCTTATTGATAAAATAAAAGCCCTTTTCACTGGCCATGATAAAACGAATTAATTAGATAATTATTAAACCAAAGATTAATGAATCAGTTTTCTTCGTCGCAATGTTGTTACCACAGATTTTGATACATGGTTTTTATAATGATGGTGTTCTACAAGATTGCTTTTTTACCATAAGGCACCATTATTCTCAAACTATTTAATAATGATCTTGCAATTTAATCAGATTTTCTGGTGGCCAAGTTAATTTGTACAAGAAGTTTGTGCTCACAGATCTTGAATGAGTTGCATGCAACCGCATTACAGATGGAATAAACTGTTAACCTTGGAGTGACAATTTGATGATTCAGACTACCGAAGTGTAGTATATATTTCGAGTTGAATTGCTCTTGCGTTATCATAGATCGTTTCATGTTTCATTTATTGCAGAACTTATATATCTAGTAATCACTTTTAACAAATATTGACTGACCACATTGATCCCACCCGACTGACGTGGTAAAGCTGCCATGCTTTCATCATTTCATTTCTTCACATCTGTCTCACTGCTCGAGTTGAAAGGACATTTTTTTTATTTCAAAGTGTCCATTCTGAAATAGCCAATGTTATGGTCCTAGGGGCTTATATTTACCTTTTTCAGATGACATTGTCAGTTAAAGACATGCATAACTAAAAGGTTGAAGGTCCTTTCTTGAATGGAGAAATGGAGAATATTCTCAAGAAATACATCAGCATTATATTTATTCAAATCAGTGGGAGATATGTTGTTTTTATGTATAGGAAAGGAATGAAGATTATGAGATCAGGTCAAATTAGATATTCTAATAATGATATTTTAGTATTTGTCAGCAGCGCCTGCGGAATATGCTTTGATTAAGAAAAAGATGATTTTCATGAATGAATTATTTAAATAATTATTTAATGAACTTGTAAAAGTCTAGTTTTAGATTTAACGTCTGTCTTCAGCCAGGTTACTTACTGTTCACTTGGAAAACAACTTCAAATAATCTGACAACAAATGTTTTAGAGATTACAGCCAAAAACCTTTTAAATGAATGGATTTTTCATTTTTCCTGTATTGTTCTCGGCCAGCTGTTCATTTAGGTCCTGAGGCACATTGAGAGATTCAGTCCCATTGCAAGGATCACATCATAGAAGATATTGACTGTCACCAGATTTCCTTGAAACAGACAACTGTGGGAAGCACCATCCCTCAATGTTCCTGTACTTTAAATCTCATCATCAAGATTTTGAATCATCTTTTGTCAAAATTTTCTGTTTTAAATAGTACACTAGATCATATATTTGCCAACCATAACTCAGATACATGTCGGAGGTTCATGAGTTCACACCAGAACTGCTGAACCTGATTTACCAGCAGCTGTAGTGAGCTGCTCAGTTATAGATGAAGGACCTCCATGACGGGGGTTACATTTGTAATAGACTTTATTGATGGAACTGTTAGCATGGTTAAAGAATGTCTGGTTATAAGCTGTAAAAGAGCCACGTAACTACTGTGATGGTGTTATTTCTGAAGACAAAGAGACAATAAGAGGAAAATTTAACAGAACTAATGAAACATAAAACAGAAAACAAAACAACACAGATTTCTAACTATAGATGCTGTCCATTCAGATGGTTCATTTCCCATCATCCTATGTGCTCCCCCACACATAATGCCTCTCTTTCTGGACACAATCATCAGATTTAGTATCTCCCTGCTTATATAATATATTATTGTTTAATAGATATAATAAATACAACAATATATATTCACAGATTTAATTAATGAGGAATGAGAAGATCTGACATTCATCCAGTATCTAACACACATGCGCACACAATAGCACCCACACACACACACACACACATACACACATACATACATCGTTCACAAATATATAAACATTTATTTTTATGTTTAGATTCCTGAACATCAATTAAACTTAATTAAAAAGATTATATCTGCTTTTGCCCCCTGCAGTATTATTAGTAGCATTTGCATTCAGTTTGCTGTAACTACCTTTGACAGGTGCAAAACTGTAGGGGAGAGGTAAGGAGTAAGAAACAAAAAACATAAGAAACAAAACCAGATTTTAGATGCACTGGAAGTGAATTTGTCTATGAGCAATTTAAATAGATCTACTTTAGTGTGCTTTTATTGATGCTTTTACAGCCTTGCCTCCAAATATACAGGATCCCTTTATCCCCTGCATTATTAAGAAGCACCATATTATCAAACCAGTAAATAAAATAAAGGCTCTGTCCTATTCAACTGACGATATTCTGCCACCAGCCTTTGGGGTGCAGGCTCAGTGGTAACAGGGCACCAGGTGAGACCCTACCTGAGAACTTCAAAGAGCGTATTTTTAAAGTTTTAGTGTCTTTAATGAATAGAATGAATTATATTAAATACACAGTTTAGATAATAGCGATATTAAACGCATTTTATATTTTACATTTATTTATATTGAATAGAATTTAGACTTAACACTGAACACAATCATATTGTGATCTTTACCTATGGAAAATTATGTAAAAGCATTGCTGTAATTTTTCTTGCTCACCAGCCTTTGTTATTGTTTATGTATATATGATTTGAAAGGAATTATCAAACCCAGTTATAGGGAAGGTAGGGAAATCATCCACAACTGAGATCTCAATGGTGGTAGGATCACATCAACCCAAGTCAGCACACCATGAAACGAAAGGACACTTTAATGTCACCAATCAAATATATTAACTGTACCTATTATAATCTGAACCACCACCATTCCCCACCTTGATTGAGGATTGCTCACTGATCAGGCAATTGATTTTTGTCCAGTTGGCTGGCAGCTAAGATTGCATGTGTCCCTGTGCAGTAAAACCAAACTCAGCGGGAGGAAAACAGCCCAAAAAGAGCCAGCCCACCTTAAACTGACAGCAGTTAGGTTTGTGTTGTTAGATTATTATTAAAATCAGCCCCTTGAGATTGAGAAGATGAACCTATTCAGAAGAACTATATTTAGACGTATTGCTTTTCATCAACTCAGCAGTCCATTATTCTTCTGTCCTCTCCTACCTCTCTCTCTCTCTCTCTCCCCTTCTCTGTCTTTTGTTCCTGCTTTTAATTTTCCATGTTTGCACTGATTAGATCAGCCACATCAGAATGAATTTACGCCAGGTCTGAAAGAGACATTTAATATATGATCTGTTTTGACCTGTTACATAATAACTACTAATTTGCACAGAGATTGCCCAGCAATAATTTATGAAACACAGAGGACAGTTTGTCTGATCTGTGCATTAATAATTGATGATGATCAATATATATCGTTAGAAATAAATATATTGTCTGCATCATATATTAGTATTTATTGGGCCTTGTTTACGGAGTCAGCTTCTTCTTCTGATTTATTTTGCTTAATTTTTTAATTTAATTTCATTCTTTACTAAGTTCTTTTTCACCACCACCAGTAACTGACAAACCACTGTGAATATAAAATTATATCCATGCATTTGTTGAGCACAAAGAAGGAGGACATGATGGAGTTCTCTAGCTGGAGACACTCAGATGGTTGAACATCCTTCACAAAAAAATATATATAAAAATACAAAGAGAAGCACGTAACTGTACAGTTTGGGTTAATGGCTGATATGACCGAGCCTCCTGAGACCTTGATGATTGGTGAAGAGCTTATATTACTCTTCGGCCTTCAACCACATACTACAATCAGCCATCATTGCTTAGAGATTGATTCTATTAGCTGAAATAAATATTGGTTCAAGAAGATGATAAAGCCCAGTTTGATCAAAAGATGGTGCTCTAATCTGAATGATTAATTATGTTTTCCACCCAAAACAATTTCGGTACCGCTTGGTTTGTCTGATTAAATTTCTGATTCGAAATTTTAACATTTTTATGTTTTACCATTACAGACATCATTCATCTATTAAGCATTAATAATCGTATAAGAAGATGATTACACACAAAACACACACGTCTGTTAGCAATAGCTACTGGAAGTTGAGGTAGTGCATTGAGCCCCTTAAGAACGCTTACCTGTATATAAGAATTTTGGAATGTACTTTCTTTAAATTTTACTAAACAGTTCTATGTTAGACAGATTAGCTAGATTAAAAATTAGTATGATTATACTAATATTAAGACTAACTAGGTCTACACTAATGCATGTTGTTACATGCAACTTTAGCCTAAGAATTTTGAGGGTATATATCATATTTCTATACTTAGCACATTTTGGCTTACAACATAGATAACGAGTTGATTAATAATAAGAATAAGAATCATTATGCAAGCAGGAGTTCTTTTGTCTTTTGACCTGAGGTTGCCTGGCTTTAAGTGCTTGTGTATTCAAATAATGTATTTTGTATTAGCTTGGAAGAATCTTTTGTTTTTCAGTTTATTTCTTCCTCCACAGCGCAGGAGGTCTGTCATCCTGGGGGGGTAAATCATTGATCACACTTTATATACATTAAGTTTTATATTAAAATGTAGAACTCCTTAACTATGACAGGATGCAGTTTGATCAAGTGAATAGCTTTTTAGTAGATTGAAATTTCCCACCTCTTTCATATCAATAATTTCACATACTATATGCTATCCTATTCGGAATGTTATCCTTTAATGTACTGATCTAGCAACTGACTGGTAGTGATCAGCTACTTAATTCTCAGTATTCTGATTTCCAGAATATATGGTAATATATAGAACACTGGTAGCTGTACAATATGACGACAAATATTTCTCATTCCATTTACTATTATTTACTTTATTCATCATGCTTCGCAAAATCCTCAAAAGAGTAGACATATTTATTTTACTAGATCTAGGCTCAGCATTTTAGGAAGAGGTGGGCAGTGTCCCTGATTAATACAGGCCAGACCAAAAGTGTTAGTTAATGAGTTATGTAGAAGGGATTTGGACTCTCAGTGGCACAGCAAAGACAAATGATATAGATCAAATATATCTCCTTTCCTTATTGTGGCATGTGCTTGGTTATTCTAAGGATCAGTGTGTTCAATATAACTAGAAAACATTGAGTTTTCCAGACATACATATATGAGGTACCCATTTCACATCACTAAAGAAGACAGAGATGTGACAATAGGTGTTTTATTAGTTCTAAAGAAACTAAAACCCTTAACTTGTGTAACATTAGCACACGCCCCATGTTGGTTGTATTTTAGCCCCAAGAATTAAGACAGTTTGTTTGATATCATTCTTATCCTGCTGTCTACCCATTATCTTCTAAATGACTGAGAGAGCATGAGGGATTCAGGTTTGGTGTTTTGAGAAATCTGTGTAAGAATTTTTACATTTAGATTGATCAGGCTGTACACGATGTTGTTTGGATATGTAAAATTCATTGATACTCTGTGAGTTGGTTTCCAATTTCATTTGCTGTGTGAACTGCTTTGACTTGCAGACTGGTTGCCCAGGCATAACTGTAGAAGTTGTTGGTATATGCCACATTTCCCTTATATCTCCTCACTCACCCTGCTTTTCCTGCAGACAGTTTAGTTGCTCTTACACCTGAACCTGTCCAGATAACTGCTCTTTTACAAATTCATACGCATAGCAGATTAAAGGCAAGAAATGAAATCAAATAAAATGATTAGCGGTTTTGCAACTCTACCTTTTTTCACTGTCTCTCTTGCATTTCTTGTCTCACTTATCCTGACTCTCAGGCCCCAGTACTAGATCTACAGGAGTGGGTCTGAACGTGCCCACCAGAGTGCACTGACCCAGACTTCAGTTACCGCAAGCGCCTAGATGTGGACTTCAGTCACCTCTTAGGCAAGTCACACACTTCTGTCGGGTCATTTACATTACAGATATTTCAACATTTTCGTCTGCTTGTTTAGGATGCCTGAATTGATCAGTATGAACAAAGAGCTTCTGAGCTGGCACAGAAGGCAAGTATTGACAAAGAGAAAACTTTTCTTTTTTTTCATCTCACTACACCTCCACCTGGCCAAAGCAAAACCCACTGAGGCATCCCGGCATTCATTCTTATTTGCTCTTTAAAAACATCTATTTAGATAATTAAATATCAACATTATAGAGCAAATAATACTCTGACAGTCCCAGGGGGCTTCTATTTCTGAAAAAATATAGAAATAATATAGAAAATGGCATGGATATAAAATGGTCTCTGATGCGTTTCCAAAAACAGGAAAATACATCTTTTAAAAGTGAGCATTAATCAGAATTCAAGGTGGCAGAGGCGGGGCCTTAGGGCTGACCACTGAGTTAAAAGAATATAAAATAATTACTAAATGGGAACCCAGATATAAATGAAATGTTTTTGTGATGCAGGGTGAAGTATTCATTGTCAATAACTATTTTGCCAATGCCCTAGATTTTTCAGTGTGAGAAAAGTGATATAGTAAAACTTGTTCCTCCCACATCACAGAGAATATCAGTGAATGTGCTACAGCTCAAACTGCTATATTTAGGTCCATGTCTCTGTTCCTAGCTAAGACGAAAGATAAAACAGAAGTTTGCAAATGTATTGTCCCACAAGTTTTGGCAAAAACAGCAATTTTTCATCTTTGTCACTGAAACTCAAACAAAGACACACACATTTCACAAGCGTGTGTGTGTACAAAAGTGTGTCAAATGAATAATAATGACGATACAAGAATTAAATTGCAGCAGGTTGTACAGTATCTTGATTAGCAGCTCACCGATTGCATTTCAAGGGTTTTATGAAGAGGTGTTTGACTCAAAGGTTGAAATTCAATAAATGAAAATTATAGATAATTATATAAAATAATTATACCATTAGACTTTAACAATCTAAATGAATACTGTATATGTGAATTCTTTGTTACATTAATTCAGTATCAGTGTTTGTGTGATTAATTTGGATATGTGTTTCTCTTTTTAGTTTGATGAGGAGTTTGTAGGCAGACAGGAGGCACAAGCTCTGCTGGTTCAGTGTGAAGAAAAACTAGCTGAACTTCAAGCAGAGCTGCAGGCCTTCAGGTCCCAGGAGCACACTGGCACTTATTGGGCCAAGCTAAAGGCGCTGCTGTCGCTTGATAGAGAATACTAGATTTGATCACAACCCCCAAAGCTAAAACAGAATTGCAGTTCCACCCTTCTGTCATACCCAGATGCCCATGGGCAGGTGGGAGGCTGGAGTCTTATCCACTGGAGCCTGCAGTTTGGTTTGACATGGAGGCTGCTCTACTGGCTGACTGACACTAAGTCTAATGAGAACACTGACCAGTCCTCCATGTTGGCCATTTCTAATTCTCTGATCTCTATCCCATAAGAGGAAATTGTTCTAAAAAGCAATTTATTCTGACAACCCCCTTCAGCCACACTTCTGGGCCTCTCTTCAAACCGCCCCAATACTCCATAGAGTTGCTCCCACGCCCTGGCACAGCAAGATAACTACACACTCAGAGAGGAAAAGAGAACTTCCTCTTTATTTTCCCGATAATTTTTCAATTTCAGAGAGCAAACACAGAATGAATACTCAAATAGTACCTTGGTTCAAGCAGTGGTGGCACACACTTTGTCCTGCTGTCTTTGTCTGTCCGTGTCTATGTCAATCTCTCATCAACACACATGCACGCACACTTGTTAATTCAGCAAAGATGTCCTTCCCTCCAGAGGCGGTGGCAGAGTAAGGGCCCAGGGCTGACCTTTAGTGTGCGTCTTTAATCTAAAACTGTGCATGGATCAATAAGCTATTTGCTCTGTATGATACAATTTACGAAGCTTTGTAGCCTCGGTTATAACATTTGATTTTTAGCTTTGGAAAAAACAAATCATTGTGGGTATGTTCTGGGCAGAATCTGGACCGTTTATGAGCATTTGGCCTCTGCTGGATGGTTGAGAGAACACGCCTCTGTTATCCGTAGCCCAGTGGTATTAGACAGGAAAGCATACTGTGCTACACACTTGGCAGATGCTGTAGTTCGTCTGCCTCCATTTTTTCCCCCCTGGATTCAGTGATTTTTCTTTTTTTTTCCTTGAAATGTGAATTTGCTGTTTATTTCATTTATCAGGGGAAGGCTTTCTTGAGCACTGCTCCACACTCTCATACTAGAAACAAACAAATATTCTGTATATAGTAATATTTGCTTGAATCAATCTAAAAAATGAAAAATCTTCTAATGAAGTTAGCAAATATAACAGAGTATAATATTTATTGAAACTAGAATAAAAAGAGCCACTGTAGAATAGTTTCTGACCTACAAACTGATTAAAAAGGAAAAAAAAATGACTGTTTAGCATCATAAACTCTGTGAAAAGGCAATTTAGGGGAACGGTCCTTCATACTAGATTATTTTGTATTTAATTTGATAATTGATAATGATTATAAATGTGGCTACAGCCCAGATAATAGAATATGAAGGCGTTGATACTACACTGACAAGAATATTGGATCTTGTCTGTGTTAGATAATCATTCATACTAAAACAAAGTCCAGCTAGATTTTAGATGTCAAATAAAAGCTAAATGTCATTTTCTATAATTCTATAATATTAAAAATCAGCCTTGTCTTTAAATGCAATGCACTTAACTCAGCAGTACCTCTTCATTCTGGACATTTAACTTGCAGTGGTGTTGTTAGAAGACCATTTTCACAATTTTAGGCCACCATTTGTATTTTTGATGCAATTATTATGCAGAGTCTAGACAAAACCTCAGCTTTCACACTTTGCATAAAATGAGCGTTACCTTCTTTGCATGTTATGTGTATGTCCCTTTATAAATTTCTTCATTTCTCTGTCTGTCCAGTTTGGAGCTGTACCTGCGAATCTGTCCTCTGCTCATGCTCGACAGTCGTTATCTTCTTCATCTTTCCCACCTGGGCCACATCCCCCGGCTCCAGCTCCTGGGTTGCCGGCTCCCCCTCCTCCACCTCCTCCGCCTCCCTTACCTGGCTGTCCTGCTCCACCTCCTCCACCTGGAGTGCCTCCACCATTTGGTGCCCCTCCACCACCCCCTCTAGGGTTTGGGGGTGCTCTAGGCTCCCCTACCCACAATGCCCTGCCTTATGGCCTCAGGCCTAAAAAGGAATTCAAGCCGGAGACCTCCATGAAGCGCCTGAACTGGTCCAAGGTAAGACACCTTCATTTTCATACATGAGAGTGAAATACAATACAATGCAGTCTAATATATATATATATGTATATATATATGTGTGTATATATATACATACACACACACACACACACACACATATATATATATATATATATATATATATATATATATATATATATATATATATATAATGCATCAAAAGTTTACTATGGTGTTGATTGTCAAAGAGAATAAAAATTTAATGCTAAAAGTTTCACAAATTTAGGATTCACTGCCAGGCTATTTCAGTATATTTGATCACAGTACATTTTAGGTGAGTATTTTCTGAGTAATATCTGGTAGAATTTCAGATTTCTGCACTGAATGATCTATGATATGAGGAGAGATATTCCCACTGTGTTTTAATAAAAAGTTTGGGACAAGAAACTGAAAATTTAGGCCAGGTATTTATAGTGGCCTTTTCTCTGCTCTTAACTTTGTTCATTGGCAGCACTGAACATTACAGATGTTTTTCTTAGAATTAAACAACAACTTCCTACCTCTGTGCCAAGCCAGTTATAATTGAAAATAACAGATGATCAGATGCTATTGTCAGAGCAGCCCCAGTGGTACCTCTACAGATGTTGCTCTCTGCAGAGCGATATTAGTTCACACCACAAGTGATATCACTTTGTGATTTGATTAATAATTTAATGTCAGATGTACATTGGTACAGGTGTTCAGCAAACTAAACCATATGGCACAGCTGTATGAGACCCCCACATATGGTTATGTGTGGGACAAAGCTGTTCAGAAACTTTTTCTGACTTCCAACTATTGCTTGATTGGCTCACTCTGTTTAAGAAAGTGGTGAATGAACATTTTAATGATTAGTGCATCAAACAACCTGGCAGTAGCAAAGCCTTGACGATCAGCTGACACATCTAATGGATGCAGGGTCACACATTTGGGCTACTTTCCACCTGATTGCAGTTGGATTTTAAGTCCAATGTTCCTGAGCCTATTTTTGGCCCACCAAGTCCTTAGAACAACATCTGAGTTTTTTAGCTCCAGTTGCTTTTTTTAAGTTTAGGGCTGACAGTGACAATTTTCAGTTTAATTTTAGGTGCTAAAATTTGCAGAGTATGGTGTTGATTCTGCAAGGCATCAACAGTATAAGCGACCCTTTCACATTACAGGAAGTGTTCATTTTGAAAATATTGCTAAATGGAACTTAAATGAGATTTATAGAGATTTTCTTTTCTTAATATCGTACATGTATGTATCTGATTGGTCTCTCAAAGTTGTTTTTCTGTTGGTTTGTAGTGTGCTTTACTGGCTAAAAAGTCTCACTTTCACACTTTACATATACTACCTATACTTCATGTTAATGTGCAAAGCAAGGCAAATTAATAAATGTTTGTTATCAGTGTTGTCTGTCTTCCTCTTGAATGTTTTTCTTCATTTTAATTAAAGTGCAGTTGGCCCAACAGAGGTTTGTAGGTAACAAGTTTATATTATAAATATTTACTTTAATTGGCAGGTTAACAGCTGTGACATACTGTATATTGATTTTGGGAATTGACAGAGCTATTGTGCTGCAAGTTCATATGGAATAGTCTTCATTCACATCATTTTCTTATGCGGTTTCTCTGTGTAGCCTCTATAATTTGTAAAATATATAGCCCTGTGTTAAGTAAATATGCTGAACTGTGGATGTGTGTTTTCAGATTCGTCCCCAGGAAATGTCAGAGGGCTGTTTCTGGGTGCGGGCTGATGAGGACCAATATGCAAAACCAGAATTACTGAGCAAAGTTGCTCTTACTTTTGGTTCGCAAAGAACAGGTCAGGCTCTCACTACATTTTTATATTTGTAGTTATTTAACACCTATCTGACTGACTGCTGCACTTGTAGTTTGAGATTGCTTTATTGACATTAACTGGCAGATGTTTTGACACAACCGAGCATTTGTGCTTCATATATTATTAATTATATCTATAACTTATTATTACATAACATATTGTTCCTTGTTGTTTCAGTGAGCTTTACTTTTATTTAGACCTTCCCTCAGGACATGTCCAAACAACCTCTATTCTTGTATTTTCTTCTCCACTTCACTTTCTCTTCTGTCTGACAGTCCCAACTTTCTTACTCAAGACTGTGACATTTTGGCTTAAAAATTTCAGAATTATTTCCAGAACTACTGCTACTACTATTACTAATAATAATGACAATAATGAAATATTACCCAACTCTATCTGAATAGACATGTCTATAGTCTCACATGTCATGTCTTTCTCCTTTTTACCAGTTTTAGCACAGTCTCTAACGGATCAGCAGTCCATGCTGAATCAAAGTCCCCAAGGTTGTAATGCAGTTTTAGATTTTGGTAGGCTATTCTAACTATTCCTGATGGTAATGGTACATGGTGAGACACCAAACGGTTACATCCTTACACATTAGTATGGTTGGCAAGATCTGGAATATTCATGTACAAGGTTGTTGGAATGATTAAAGGTACAGCAGGAGGTAGCAAGAAATGTTATCAGTCTTGTCCTCCCCTGTGCTTGGTCTATTAGTCCCCTCTCTGATGATTTATTCACATGTCTTGTTTTTTCTTTCTTGTCTTGTCACTGACTCAGCTAGCTTACGCCAATTTGAATTATTCATCCAGGTGTTATCTACCTGTCACAACTCTATGCTGCTCCTCTCAAGGCACACAAGACCTCCCTACACACCAGTGCACCCTTGTTCTCCACCGTCAAGGTGTTGAATAATGGAGGCAGATCTAAATGGCAAACAGGTAGTCTAGCAGGTGTTCTCTGGAGAGGGCAAAGGAAGGATGTCCACCAGCCAACAATTGTACTTTTCTGTTCAGGTTATGACCCAGAGTGTATCCACGTGTTCACACACAGTGTCTTATTTTACAGTAGTCATGAAACACACTTCTCATCATATGAGGAGGCATGCAAAAGCACTGCTTCTCTGCAGTATGCTGTCTGCGTGGTTTGTTATTGCTCATAGGCGATGCATTTTAGATTTGGTGAGGAATGCATGAAGCATTTGTCTAAAATCAAACCTTTCACATTGTTTGAATCCATTTTCTTAGTTGTTTTCCTCCCTGTTTCTTCCCATCCCAGTGGAGGTTGTAGGAACAGCACGACTGGTGGGTTGAGCAGTCGGACCCAGTTGCAGCTGCTCCTGTGTGGCAGTGAATGTACGTGTGTGCGTATGAGCATTTGGGCTTGTCTTTTTATTAACACAGCCATGTAGCATCATGTTTCATCTCACTTAAGAGCAGCAGCATCTGGATCAGCATTAAACATTAAAAAGGACACAGTATGACACAGTATTCACTCAGTTTTTCTCATTAAATATTCATTTATATCCCTTCAGACTTCCTTATTGTTCCGTGATGTTTGTGCCTCTTGCTGTAGTTTTCTAAAAGAATCCCTGCCATCCTGTACACAAACTGCCAAGTTTGGATGGGGAATGGAAACAGTTTGTTTTGAGACCATCGCTGTATTTTTGGCAGACCTCAACTTAATCAAGTGTAAATAAAATATGATGATTGTTTTTTATTATTATTCATAGTGTTAAGAGACGGCTGGAACTACACATTCAACCAGAATGTATTTTGCTGCATTCGGGAGAGTGAAACGCATATTTATTTGTCTAAGTAGACATTATATTCACAGTGGTAATATCCTTTATGGCTCCACTGTTTATCTATTCAGAGTGGCAATAGCTGGTGTGGTTTTTGGCAAAGGGTCAGTGCTACTTTAACACATCTCCTCAGTCAGCAAATTGCGATAAATGAGTGTATTTTACTTTTTAGCAAGCAGGTCAGAGCAACCAAAATTAAATTAAGACCATTCTGGATGATATGAGTTGATTTCTGTGCTCTGCTCAGGTGTCTGCTCATTAGCTGTAAACTTCTGATACACGTCCTGTCCTAAACAATAAAAATTAATGGAACCTTTCAATTAGGGACAAAACAGTGAAGAGGTGTCTTTCTGTAATGTTTGGGAGGTTATGTGTTGAGTCTAATTGAGCAATTGCATAATAGCAGTGAGCACAGGAGATGTGACAGCCCATTTTGAATGGTAGAGGGGGTAAAAGGAAGCAACCCAGAATGGACTTTTTAAATTGTGTGTTTGCTTATTTATGTTGATTTACCATGTAAGAATTGGCAAGGTTGGTTTTACCCAGCGTAGAAGTTTTCTCTCATTTTCTTTGCTGGCCATTTATCATACACAGTATCACAGGGTTTATTTTCTTTGACAAACTATTTTTGCAAGGTTGTTTTTCACTCACCTGCACATAATTTTCTTCCTAAATTTGTCAGGTTATAATTTGAAATCAGTTACTTTTATTGACTTGGCCAAAATAACCCATAATTATTGGGCCTGCAAAGAGCAGCACGTTGACTTTGCAAAGTCCCCCTAAAATTCAGGTAATTTTTTTTCTGATAAGTTGTTCATTACAATATTGTATCTGATACCTTAAACTTACCAGAACTAGGAAGAGACTTCAACCTGGATCTTTCCTCAATGTTTGTCCTGTCTTTGGTTGTTGTTGTACCTTTATAGTACTTGTGTTCTAATAAAGTCCCTACGACGTATGTATCATCTTGAGGCTTATTTAATATGTCCCCTTTCAGCTTCTGTTAGATGCTTTCTTATTCTACTTACTACAACCCTCAGCAGTGCCAGGTATTCAGCACTTGAGAGTTAATGAGTCTTTGTAAAAGCAGCTAAGGTCAACTAAATGTTCTCTACTGAAACTGTTTATTCCAAAGAAGAACAATCCTTGACAAGTTCCTTGTTTCTTCAAGCAGCCTCATCTAATGGCTCTTTTATGACCAAATGTGATAACTTCCGAACCTGACTACAGTTCATATTTTTCTAGTCACTGTATGGTTTGTGTTTGGACTCATTAGTGATCTGAGTATAGCTACTTACACCTCAGCCTTATAGATAAGTATCAAACACCTCTACCTCAAGGAAACAACCTAATTAGTCGTTAGAGGTGAATGTCTGTGTGCATTAGCCATTGGCCTTGTTTTCATCACTTGTCACTTGTCAGATAGTACACAAATGGATGAGATGTCATATGTTGTCGGTTTTCAAACGTGGAGACTTGTTACTGAAACTTGTTACTTATCAGACTAGGTGCAAAACAGGAGGAAAAGTATGACTTTGGAAAGATGGCATGGTACAAATATGTTTTAAACATAATCATGCTCTGTGGCCATATGTAGCAAAATAGTCATAGTTTATTGGTTGGTCTGTTTATATTTTTTAACCATTAAAATTGCAATCATTTTCCAGTCAAGTTACAATGAAAGTATATTTGCATGAGCATGTTTATCTTAAGAGATTGCACAGGCAACTGTGGCGTGACTGATGGGAACACCCAGAATTTTAGTTAATTGGGCAATTTAGTACATTTTGAAATATTTGCAATACACAATTACGCTTTGTCTAGTAGACCTAAATATTACTGTATGTAGACCATAGTTGCCGGTGACTTAATGACTTGTCAAAACCACTGTTAAGTCAAGCTGTCACATACTTAATCACGTGTTTTTTGCTGCCATGTACATACACGTCAAGCACTGACATTTACACAGAAACACATGTACACAACCACAACCGGTTTAGTATGCATGCTGCAAAAACAAATGCTGCAGGAGTGACAAGGAATATATATCAAGTCTAATTGTAACTTGCTACAGTAAATCAATGGTGGTGGCAGATAGGATTGTACGTTGCTGCAGGAAAATGTTGTTGATTTCCCATTTCCTCACTCGTTTAAAAAAATGCTCCTTCCACACACTTCCTGTGTTGTTAATTATGACACCCATTCTGTGCACAAACAGGTTGTCTGAGCTCTTTTCAGTAACACCTGGGTGCATGTACAAACACAAACACATTTAACTTTGGATCAGACAGACTTAAAAAAAAAAAAATTGCCAGCAAAAACATATAATCATTTGTTGCTGGTCAAATTTAGTTTCTGTTTTTTGTATTCAATATTAATCTCAAACTTTTAAAACTGTTGAGGATGATTTTGGATGCCAAGACAAAAATCTGAATTAATTATAGAGATGATTATCTCTTTATCTATTAAATGATTATGTATATCTATATAACACATCCACTTAGTTCACTCCAGTCCAGCCTATTTTTTGTCATGTTGGCAGCATGTCTCCTTGTTGATTTGTTGTTTGGTCTGGTCCTTGGTCCAGACTGGAATAATATTTAATATGATGATTTACCATGGGATTTTTTTATGGCCATTCATGCTCCCCAGAGGGTTAATCTTAATGACTTTGGTAATTCCTGACTTTTCCTTTTGTGCCACCATGAGGTTTTTATGTCCTGATCTTGATGGATTTCCAGAGAAAGGAGAGAACTGAAGGACAGAAGGTGATAGAAAAAGATAGAAGATAGAAAAAGTTCTTCATAATCAGAAGCAGATGTTCATGTAACATTTAGATGCAGCATTACGTAGTCCATTTACCAAATGAATTGGTGAGTGGACACATAATCTGTTTTTTATTGCCGGTGGTAAGCACATGCCCTTTCCATATCTAGCTGACTATGGTCACAAGAACAACAAACCACAACTGACCACATGTGGCTGTGATCACTTGTGTGGTCAGAAGTTCAACAGACTTTTAACCCGTAGAGGTCAGTTCAGTGATGCTTTTCCTTCATTTAGTGTGAAGTTGCTTTTAAGTGCTCCTAAACTGGAAGCTAAGACAGGGAGGCCAACTCCATCCCTGCTGTTCTTTTGTATCACTTTCTACTTCTCCCTCCCTGTCTGTTCTCTCTTACAACACAACTGCTGCTCTGCAAGAGTGAATGCGTGTAAGTGTAGACTAGTGTCTGTCTCTGCTTGTTGTCACAAAATAATAAACCGTCCCATCAACTTTTCAAAGCTTGGGAAATAGTAGGTATGGGGTGAATCTGTGTGTTGTGGAGTGAATGCCAGCCCCTCAGTATTTCTCAAGCTAACCTTCTGAAGTAGCCATTGGAGGCAAATGGAAAGGAATAGTTTGAAATTTGACTTTTTTCTCAAAGGGCACAGATCTTAAACTCCTGAGGGAAACAAAGTGGGTTTCATAAAGCCACTAGCCACTGTTGATGGTGCTGCTGCAGCTTTTGCTCCTTGAATTGGGGTCTTTAGACCATTCAGGCACCAGCTGTAGACTTTAATATATAAGATTTTGCTCCAAGGCTGCTCATGTACAGTTTCTAGATAAGCCCTAATACCTTTGTTTACTATGATCTCTACTAGTCTACCCATTAAATAACTTCCCTTTCTATACCCTAACATGAGCCCACCTCCCAACGCATGCACAAACATACATATTTTTTCATTCGTTTGACCTCATACCACAGTCTTGAATCTTTCCCATCCTCCTTCCCTCTACTTTGCCAGTGAGGGTCTGGTCAGTTCACGCTATTGCAACTCCAGGCACGCAATCCTATTTCTTCCTACTGGCTTCCTGAGATGTTATCGTCCTCCCATAGTATACAACTGAAAGGTTATGTTAGTTTATTTCATACAGATTAAATCTCACATCATCTTTGGGGCAATTTTCTCATAAACATACATAATGTGACTTGTAAACTCTTACATAAATAGCTACTTATCATAATATTTATGCATTATTGTTTGTTGCATATCACATGCAAAACACCCACAACCCTTGAAATAGAATGTATTAAATAGAATTGTTCCTCTCTGTCACACATTTGCACGCAAATGCTCTGTCTTTATCTGCTTTTATAAGAACCAACTGAATCAGGGGTGCACAGGTTAATGAGGTTGTTGAGACCCACAGATTAAATTAGATTAAAATTCTAAGTTTCAATTCTAAAAAAATTAGATTTCTGACTGCTCAGATGTCCTCACTATGAAACCATACAAATGAACCTCACCATGCCGGACTCATATATATGTGTTTATTTGTTTTTACATCCCAAAACATTCTACACCATAAACTGTTCAGTGGAGACCTGTAATTATTGGCTGATAAGGCAAAACAGAAATCTTTTTGGAAAGAAAATGGAGGTGCACAAACAGAAATACTTGTGACTCTTCTCTGATTCACACAAAGCAAGCAACCTTGGGCACACTGTAGCTTAGAGGTGAAGATACCAACCACAAGCAGTGGCTCCCCTGGTTTGAGTCAGACCAGTGACCTTTGTTGCATCTCTCTTCCTCCCGTTTCATGATCTCTTTACTGTCTATAATCAGCTATAATCAGAGCATGTAAATGCTGCCAAAAATACTTAACAGAAATAAATGAATAAGTGTCCCCCTCACCACCTCACATGTAGCACATTGAGCTGCTTTTATATACAGCTTGTAAGATGCTGTTTCATGAGCTGCTCCACTGAGAGTTTGTGGACTGTATGTGTGGATAGTATGCAGTATGCATGCTGACATATTTGCATGCATATGGCATATATCTGTGTCCTGGGGCTGGGGGCGGGAGCAGATCCTAGCTGACACTGGGCGAGAGGCGTTCACACGCTGGATAAATCCCCAGTCTGCTTCAAAACTGGTTGTGTGAAACTTGTGCCATGTTCTTTGAGTATTGATCATATAATTTGGAGAAAGAGGAGGTGCTATATAACAGTCAAGTCATTCGCATACGCTTTCAGGTTAAGTATGAATGGTGAGGGGTTAACTGAAAAGTTAATCATTAGATCCATGAGTGAGGGTTATCTCATTGTGATTATTAATCACAGATTATAAATTAAGCATAGCTAATGATGCCAGACTCTCTGCCTCTGAACTCTGAGTTTTAATCTGTTCCCTTGACATCTGAGGGCTTTAATTGCAGTCTTTGTGGTTACTGTCTCATATGATGAGGGTGGAGCCCGTAAGGGTCGAGAAGAGTCCTTCATCTAAGAGCTTCATCAGGGAACTTCAAAAGAGAGAGAACTCAAAGTGGTGTGAGCTGTAGTGCTATTGTAATTCAATGTAACAAATTGTCTGCTGACCCGTTTAGTGAGTAACAGTGAAGTGACTGCAAAAATGTATTTTTATGGTAATTTCTAAAATTTCATGAATGCACACATCCCAGATGGGACTTATGTTCTATTTTTTTATGGAAGAATTTTTGTTGAAAAACACATGAGAACTTGGGCAATGGAATATATAATCATATATTTCTGTGGAAAATATTCACACCAGCATCAAAGAATTTGAAGTCACTGAGGAAATAATTTTTTGTACTTTGTACTTTTGTACTTGTGGAATGTTTTTTTGTTTTCTCAAAAACAGTTCAGAATCTACAGTCTCAGTTTCTTCATTGCAATCTTTCAAATCCTATTCTGCTCATGACAAGTGAAATTCACATGCATTTTGCTATAATCACTGCCGTGTATTAAAAATGTGACAGACAAAATTTGTACATTGGCACGTCAGTAAGTTAATGGATTAAGAGCAGAAAATCTGTGTAATATTATGTTCTGTTTAAGTGAGAGAACCTAGGCTCTGACCTGCAATGTCTGATGTGATTATGAGACACTCATCATTGACTATTAATGCCACTGGTGACTCAAATCACTTCTGGAACATTACGACTTTACATGAATTGACAGATCTTGATATTCTGCAATTCTCTGTGATTATGAGATATTATAGCCCTGCTCTGTTTCTACATTTGACAAGTCCATTATTGCGAAGAAGTATATACTGAACCTAAACTGTCCACCTTCATAACAATGATCATCACAATGATCGCATTCAAAATCTCTCTCTATGGGCTGTAACATTGCTTTATATTCAGTGCAATGCTTTCTGTTGTCTCTCTGCTGACAATAAAGTGTCTGAAATAATGCTTACTTCAAACATCACTAACCAGCGTTTCTTCTTTCTCTTGTTTGTTCTGTCTCTCTTTCTCTCCCTTTCTCCTCTTGCTTTTTTCTTTATTCTGTGCTTGCAACTTCCACTTGGCTGCATGATCTGCCTTCATGTTTCCTCTGGAACAGAAACCAAAGGTTGGTATTTTTGCTTTTCCTCTCAACTTACAGTACCAGTTTTAGCTATGTCCACACTTAATTCAGAGGTTATAATGTCAGCTTCTGCGAGATGGTAACCTGCATATGAGTCAGGCCATAACAGATCAAATAAGGAAGCATAACCCATTTTGGTATTTGCACTGAAATCATTTCCATAAGTTAGTGATGGTGGCCTGATGAGATTTGTCTGCAGCATTTTTTCTTTTCATTTTTTTTTTTTTTAAATTAGAACCTGTTTAAATTTCAATACTTAAAGGTTTTCAGTATCCCAGCATCTATCCCTGACTAAACCTTACAAGTACACAGAGAGTCAGGAGTATCTCATAAATCTTTATAAAATAAGTGCAGATTATTACAGATATAAAGGGCATATTGTAGAGAGCAAATGCCCATTACATTAGAACAGATTTTGCAACATCCCCATCCATCTTTGGTAACTGCTGGAATGGAAAATGAGCAAGGAAAGATATGTAGCTTAAGTGGAATCTTATAAATAGACAATACTCAACATTAACAGTCAATGGTTGCAGTTCAATTATTTGTGTTTTAAACCCCCTTAGCTTACAGTAAGCACAGGAGAATGTGCCCTCATCATGACCTGGCAGAAGTAGCAGACTGGAGTATAGTTCTTGACCACTAAGTGCATTGATTCAATTCACCTCTCACTTTATTTTTTTTGTGGTGCACTGTGATAACATCTACTGCTCACTGTTTCAAAATAGCAGGACCTTTCATCCTCTGAACTTGAACAGGAATATTAGAAGTTTCTGTGAGGCTGTGCAGCATTTCACACTGTAGTTCGAAGTTTTATTTCTTTCACATCTGACCTGACGTTGCCTTGTTTCTTTTAACGAAGAGCATGTGGTCTGCGTTCAGATTTTTTAGAATTTTTGTCTAGATAGGTGATTGTGTTGGTGGCCTTGCTGTAAGCACTTAAGAAATATCATTAGTAAGTGTTGATTTGCTTCCCTGCTGTTTCTTTAATCCTGTCATCTTTGTGCTCATTGGCTGATATGTTTTCAAAGGTTTATTCCATTGCCTTACAGCAAAGACCATAGGGCTTGTTATTAATTGATAAAGTTTACACAAATTGGTTCTAATTTTTCTCGTGTGTTGATACCCATGTTAGGTTGAACATTGAGAGGCTGCTCTTGAGTATTTTCAGTTCAGTTTCCTGGAGCTCATCTGGTCAGACTCTTGCTACCCTTACCACTTTAGGCCATGGTTCATATATTGCCATAGCAACCTCAGCCATGTGCTATTATTGTGTGACCTCTTGAGGTTGTTTGCATTGTCTACATTGTTGTCTTGATTCTATTTGCATGTTGTTTACAGTATATACAGTATATGCCCTTATCATCCTGGTGGTGTGGATTGTGAGCGTCAATTGATATTCTGTGTAATTTCATATGATTTATTAATGGATTGATTATTCTTGACTGAGACTAATTTTAGAATTTTTACTTTTTGGTTTTTTACCACAGTATTGAAATGACAGAGCAGACATTCCTAGAACTGATTTGTAATCAAACCATACAACTTTTAATTTGAAGTGTTGTTGCCTTTAGAATGGCTGTAATATCACAGTAATTAACAGTTTGCAATATCATAGGAATAATTATTTCTTTGAAATCCATACAGTTTTAATCACTAACATTTGAAAACACAAGGGATAGAGCGAGCGACAGAGAGCGATACAGACAGTGCTTCTTTTTACTCAGCCTCTCTTCTTAGTGGAACAGAGAAGAAGAGGAAAAAAGGGAGAAACAAACAAGCAAATGTAGTGAGTGGACGCCCAGAGAGAACGCTGACAGCTCTCAGAACTTTTCTGTAGTTTCTGTGATTTCACAGATAGCCTCTGGAGAAGCTCTTTGAGATCATCAGTGTCAATAGATAGAGATAAAACATGTATAGCAGGGCTTTCCTGTGGGTGTAAGCACAAAGACAGGGTGAAAATCACAGGATGTTTTAGAGACACTGGCAGGTGGGAATTGAGGGATATGTGGAACCTGTCCCCTATCTACTGTATTACTCATCTGTCTCATCTGGTCTTTTGTATTTATTCTGTTCTACTGGCAGTGAGATTACTGTCTTTAAGTTCAACATTAAGGGACATTAGTGGAAACAAACCAGTAGAGTGCAGCCTCTCTCCTACTCTGTCTTTCTTTGTTCAGTTTTTGCTTTGGATCATAAGACGGAATAATAATGCATCTCTCTCTCTGTAAAATAGGATTGATCTGATTAATGAGGCTGTTTAAGTTACATGATCAGCTATGTTAGGTTTTGGCTAAACACACACTTTGTTTAAGGATACATTTAGTGGTGTCTTAGTTTAAATTGGACTATATTTTTTGTTTCAACATGCCACCTTTCACACCATAATGGTATAGTAACATATACTGTAAAATGAAATTATGTTATATGTGGTAAGGTATGAGAGAAATGTAATCAGAAATGTATCTTTAGCACACTGCTTCCTCCATTTTTTTGTCCAATATTTTTTTATTCATCATTTGAAAAAGAATACCACCACAAATGAATTGCCTTTAGTTAAGCCAAGTCAGTTTTATTTACCTCTATTTACCTTATCACAATTCCAAATTCACTTTAAATGGCTTTAAAATCTGTACGTCAAATGACCTCTATTCTTAAACCCTCAGTTTGGATAAACTATTTTCTTTTTCTTGCCTTTTGTTATGCATACATGTTACTGTATGAATAATTTTGTCATACCCGCATCCATGGTTTAAGTAGAGGTATCGTAATTGACATCTGGAATAAACCAGCTATTTACTTCCATCTCGCTCTGTTTATCAAGAGAGGGCAGAGAGATGGATTCATCACCATAGTGCTGGGAAAATGAGCAACAGCATGAAGAGAGCTGCCCTTTCCTCAGGCTTCTTTTCGGCTAATAAATAACATCCAATTAGATGAAGCCCTCAAAGATCACAAAATCACTTTGCCATTTCTCCCCAGGATACAGGTATCTGCTAATAACCTACCTCTACTCCAAAGTTCCAACACTGCAAGATGAGAGACAGAGAAACAGAAAGGGGGTTGTAGGATGCAAGGGTTAGAAATGGAGAAATAAAAAAAAGTGTGTTAATTGCTTTTTTTAAGAAACAGGTTTATAATTTCTCCTTTTCATTTTTTTGTGATTTGGTGATATGATTCTACAGTGTATCTGAATTAAGACATGACATCAGACACTGAGTATTATATACTATTGGATAAGTGGAAAGTGGATAATAAGTAATTGTCTACACACATATGGTTTATATCTAAGTTGCTGAAAATATCTTTATACAGAACTAAGTTGCTCTTAATAGCAAAAAGAATGTTGGGAGGACCGCATGTAAAATGTAATTTCACTTACTGTTAATAACCTGTAGCCAACATAGCCTACTGTTTATTTTTTTTAAACTGTGTCCATCCAGGATGCAAATGTAACCATTAATGGGGACTCAAATTAACAAATAAATACTTAGTATTGTACAGAGGAGATTTTAAAACAGGCCACTCTCAATAAAATAACTATGTCTGCTTATTCAGTTTGTGTATTAAAGGCAAACACTATGCTGGAGGGAAACACTATGAACAAGTACTGCATTGCAATTCAAAAGCACTGCACTTACTGCAGTTATCATTTCGAACTCTGTAATATTCCTATAATGAATATTAATAATCACTTAATCCTGAATAAATATGATAAGTAAAACATTTTAAAGTACTGCCAGAGTAACTTGCTATTAGAGCCTGACCAATTCAGGATTTTGGAGGCTGATGCTAGTACAATTTCTTCAACATAAATACGTATTTACACATTGATAAAGAATACCCTGAATTTGATTATTGCAGAATTGTGACCAAGATACCATGTGAATAGAAAGCAACACAGTGGGTAACCTGCAGCGTTAATGGAATCTCCCTGCAACAGCTGTGCACTACCTGGGTGAAAATGTAGCACTGGGGAAGCAGTTACAAAGTAATCATGGCACATGGCATTTGTGAGGTGAGCAATACAGAAGCTGTGAGAAGTGGTTCTTACATTGTTTGCTTTAAATCTTAAGACAAATTATTAAAAGAATTAATGTGCTGTGTGAAAAGATATTGCATTAGTCTGATCTATGCAAACACTGTAAGCCCAATTTTGCCTCAAGCTGATTACTAGTAATCAGTGTTGGTGTGTTCCTCATTGTCGCCATGAACACTTTTTATACTGTACATGTTAATAACTTAATAAAATTAGATTTATTAAAATATTTGGACTTTGATAACCAATTAATGATTGTACATTTGCTTTATAATCACAGACAAACATTAAGCTTGAAAAGATGTACAGTGTGGTGTTGTATACTTCAACATGAAAACCTCACAAATAGTAAGTTGAATTTTAATTAATATTTATGAAGTTGTCAGATGTGAAGATGTGGGTATTCCAAACTTAAACAAGTTGCTTCACAAGTATCCCCTTTTTTATGTTTCTTGCCACAGCATTAATACTGTGTTCTTAGTGGAGGTCAGGCTCTCCAGATCAGTGTAGCCTGTTAAAGAGAAAGTTGAAGAAAGACAAGCTCTCCTCTTGCTGCTGGCATGCTGTAAGAGTTAATTAGACATTCCATTTCCATATGAATATAATGGCCTGGGAAGGAAGCGTGTTTGTGTGGGTTTTGACAGTTTGCACAAGCGTATTTGGGGGGACTACTTGATGGAAATGGTGGTTGTGTGTGGGAGGGGTTAAGCTCGTATGGGTGGTTGAGTTAGTGGTTGATTTAGGAGTGTTCATGATCAAGGGAGGGCTCCTCAGTGGGGAGGTAGAGGTCAGAGCTGACAGCTTGTCCTGACTTGTCTGACTCACAGTCATGATCATTCAAACCCATGCCTCTAATCTGTCAGTCTTCACTACAGTAACCCTCACACTACCTCTAAATTGGAGCCACTTACCATATCCATATAGTGATAGCTAATAGCTCTCTTGTATGCAAGGTGGGTGTATTTCTTAGAACAGCAATAGCTTTTGTGGTCTACTGTGCAGGGAAGTCAGTAGGCTTTCAAATTACAATGAGACAAAAGGAGCTGAAGAGGTTGGTGGACACCATCATAGAGGAATTATGAAGAGACTGAGGACTAGAGGAGGTGGGGATAAAAGGATAAAAAAACAGGGTAGTAGGTGGGCTTTTTTAAAATGAAATGCTTGAAGGATGTGAAAAAAGTCAAGTATCTCATATTTATGGAACTAAGAGTAAAAGTTATTATTATTTTTTAAATATCTCCATTTATACTTTGACTTAAGTTACCTAATTACCATACTCAGCTGTATTAGAGTGAAAATAAAACATATTAATGTATATTACCTTCAAAGGTGCATGCAGTCCAGTTGTGGTCACTGAGGGTAGGAGGTAGAATCAGTCGTGAAAATGACTTTGAGAGCGTTAAATATAGTTTGTTTTGAACCACTCAGAGTGTCTGAGGAAAGCTGCAGGATGTCCATCTCATGCTGTGTAGTAGTTAGTATTGCTCGCCACTGGTATATATCTGCTCACATCAAATGGACTTTCTCTCCTGAGTGTTTTTTCTCTCACACTCTGTCTCGCTTGTCGTTCTGCCCCACCCCCCCACCCCATGCTTTTGCTGTGACATTTTGAAGAACACCATTAGTTCTATAATGACTTTTCATGTGGCTGCAGAAAATTTGTGCCATTATGAGAGATCTCATCAAATGCATAATCATTAAAGACTCTTTTTGTTGTTGTTGAAAAGGAGTGTCTGATCACATAATACACATGGTGAACAGATGGCTATTTTTTTCTTTCTTAGAATGTCCAGACTACTATTTTCATATATATTTTGAGATTTGCCCATAATAGATTTGTGTTTTGGTTAGAAATGGCTGATGTGCTACAGTTAAATTGGCTCCTGCGTTTTCTTTTACTATAAGCAATCACCAATACACCTCTTACCTAGACCTGTGTGATGATGTCTTGACATGCTTGAAAATGTCACATATCACATGTTTGCCACACATACTCATTGTGGTCACTGGCTCTTACTTTTTGTGTGTTTGGTTAACCTCTCTTTTTGCCTGCTTTCCTTTTTTCCTCCATTGTTCCCCCCTTTTTTTCCTCTTCTGCTTCAGTTTCTCAAGCATCAGCACCTCAATTTATTCCCAATTTGTGTTTTTATGTTCTCATATCACCAAAGTAATGGCCTTGCTCGTTAAAAACATATTTGCTTTCGCGACTTTATTTTTCTGCGGTGATTTTTCATCTACACACGTAGGTTTGTGTATGTAGGGCAGGGGAAGTGGTGAAGGGGTGGGCACAGACATGTTTGCAACAGCACAGGGAGGAAAAAAAATGGAAAAATGGCAAATGACTTCAGAGATGAATGATTTAGGCTGTCATCAATCCATTGAATGACTTGGGAAATGTTAGGGTGGGCTTAACAACTGTTCAGATCGGACTGGCGCTGTCACATAGTGAAATGAAATGGAGATAATAATGCTTCATACCTGATATGACAGAGTAGTCAGAAAATACTCATTTTAGCACAGACACACACACATACACACACATTTAGAGGCCATTGGTAGGTCTTCAAGAGGCCTTTAGAGGGCACTACTCCACTGAGAATAGAGGTACTGGTAAAACGCATCCCCACAGGCCAGTACACACTGATTAACAGAGGCTTCTAAATAATTATGAATCTTTTGATGTAGTGTCATTAATTTTAGTCCAGATTTGTGAATTTATTTTTAAATGTGTACACTTGCATACATCACAGAGAGAGCATGTGAGCGTCTTTGTGAAGCTCAGTTGACTGGTGTAGACTCTGGTGCTCGTGCAGGAGCAATTTTTAGTGGTTTTGACTTAGAAATGATCTTGGTATGGCAGGAATAGAGGAGGAGAGGAGAAGAGAGAAAAGCCTAATGAAGTCTGTTAATTTGCTGCTATCAGAATGAAAGTCTCAGACTAATTATGGCCCTGGGTCATCTAGTCTGGATCACAGGGAGAGGTGGCCCTGCATGGTTCACTTTGATTAGCTCACTCACAACATAGCTCCTCACTTCATTACTCTGATCTCTCTCTCTCTCTGTCTCTCTCTCTCTCTCTCTCGCACACACTGGTGCTCACACATCCACATCTACAGATAAGAGGAATAGTCCGTGTGCAAACAGACCAGTCAAGCTGTCATGTCAGCGTTAGTCAGGATAGTGGAGTGTGCGCATTGACAATTCAGAGAGGGAAAGGTGAGGGCAGGTGTGGATAGTCCAAGTAGCTACTGGACGTAGTGGATGTCTCTTGTGCTTTCTGTCAGGCTGACTCAAGTTCAGGGCTTAGCTGGATCAGAACCATACTGTGAGTCAACAGTCAAACCAGCCGTGCGGTTTGACTGTTCATCTCCCCTCTGTTGACTGTAGAGTTGACAGATGTGTCGGAATGGTGGATTTGTTCACTTGCTGCAGACAGCCCCCTTCCTGTGCATCAGATGTCTCATAGTGGATTTTGCTTCAGGCAATGGGGTGTGTGTGCGTGCGTATTTTATATGTATGTGTGTGGTGTTTGCACACTGAATCGCGGGGGCCCCAAATTATCCCTGCTACAGAAACTCCCCTAATAGCAGTGATTTAAACTTTACCTGCATGACTGCCTTGATTGGCTATTGGAGACAACACAGTGATTTAATTACCCTTTGAAGACTGCTGCCCTCTCAACTTTCCCCTCACTGTTTGCTTGTGTATCTGCTTTCACAGGGGGAGCTGATCATATCACTGTAACATGCCATAAATAATGAAGCTTCATCAAGAGAAAAGCCAACTCAAGGGTGTGATATCTCCTCAGGAAATAAGATAGTTAATATTATTTATTACAATATTACAAATATTGGATAAAATGATGGGCCATATAAGCGCATGCATACACTGTCTGTCTCTTGCCTGTCTCTCTCACACTGCTGTCAGTTCCTTACTTCACTTGATAACTTCTTAGATGTTAGTATTAGTTATCAAGTATATATTTCTTCATTTGAGTGTTAGGGTTTTTTATGTGTGCGCAAAGAGGAGGGCTGTTCCAGTAAGGCAGCATTTTCTCTGATTAGAAATCCACCCTGATAAGATGATGTGCTGGTGTGACTGGAGGCCAGGGGAGAAGAAGGTACAGATTTTAGTGTGTGTACTTGTGTGTGTGTGTGTGTGTGGGTGTGTGTGTGTGGGGGTAGGGTGGGGGGTGGATTTTGAGGTGTTACTTGCTTGTCTCTGAGGCCTGCCTGTCATGTACAGCATCAGTCATGCTCTTTCACAGCAGTTTTATTTCATCCACCATTCCCTTTAGTGCTTTGACGGCACAATTCACTGATACTGCCTTGTGGGAAGTGCAAGTGTTTGGGAAGCGTGCGTGCGCAATGTTACACATCATATTTTTATCAACTGCCTTTAAACTGTGGTAGAGATTGGATCAAAACCAGTCAGTAGAATTATTAAAAGTGAGAGGAGTAGATAACTCTTTTAAAATTCTGGCTTTGTATCCCTATCTGACCCTGTAACTAAACATTCTTTTTCTTTTCTTCAGAAAAGAATAAAACTTTTCCTTTCTTGTACCAAGACCTCATGATTTTTTTTCCATTCAAAAAAAGATAGGAACACAAATTGACATATTTATTTTGTTTTTTTGTGTTATTTTCTGAGTAACGCAGAATGCAATTTTCCCCAAAGTATACTACACTTGGGGTTGAGACAGCTCTCCTTCTTTGCTCTATTTTTCATACTTTTCTTCCCTCCTATTTTGTGCACAGTCCAACCATCAAGTTTACATTTATCACAGGCCTCCATTAAGAAGCCTTAGCTTGAAAGTGGTTAGATGGTAGACAGCCAGCACTGCGTGTACTGTGGCAGGTCAGAGGAGGCCTTTCAACTCACATTGTTTTCCCACTTTTGGTGTCTGTCTCTAATGCACTGGTCTCCGCTTACTGGTTCCTGCTTTTCCTTTCTGTGTTACCTGATTTCACTTTCTGATGTTAACTGTGCTTTTATTCAGTGGCTTTCATTTGTAACTTTCATTTCTCTGTTGTTCTTAAACACAGATTCTCTCTCACTTTGTCTCTCTAAACAGGTACAATCCTTTTTTTTTTTTTTTTTTTTAATGGTGTGTCATCTGTGTGCACAAATTAATGTTGGCAAATCCGGTGCCATTAGAGCCCAAAATATCTACTGGAGTTGCACCATACCCACACTGTCCCTGCTTCTGTGCTTCTTTCTTGCTTTTGCTGGTCCTCTGATGTGATGCAGACTCCCCACTGCTCTGCACTCACAAGTGTATCCTTATCTTCCCCACTTCCTGGGTGATAGCGCAATCTGATAACTACAACAGTCGCCGCTCCATGTGATTGATTAACCAGTGACCTCTGACCCCCTGCGGGACATTTTAATTGGCTGATGTATAATGAGCAGTCTGAAGAAGAGCTGTTTTAAGGCCAGATAGGATGAGGGGGTGATGCTGGAAGGGGGCAATCTAATTAGCTGATTTAACTGATAACACCTGAGGCACCTGGGTCTGTGTGTGTGTGTGTTTGTGTGTATGTGTGTGTGTGCACAATATGATTTCTATCTTATCACTATCACTTACGATAGAGATGGATGCAGCTTATTGCAGTATTATGTGTGGATGAATCATGGATTATATGACCCAGCCAAGTATGTTTATATACACTGCAACAAGGTGGTTAATAATCTAGTACTGTGTGTTTCTTGTGTTTGTGTGAGAGAGAGAGTCAGCATGTGTTGGTGTAAATAAATGAGATTCTGTGAGGCTATAAGTTATGATGAGTAGATCAATACAACATCTTAATGCAGTAAGCTGGGCGCTTTCTAGGGCTGGCTACTTATATTGCATTCAAACGTCCAATAACATCAAAGTCAAGATTACATTCTTGTAAGAATACATACTTTAGTTGTTTATGCTGGTGTTAAAGAAAAGTATTGACACCTTTACATTTTTATTGCTTTCATGTCTGCCTTATAATTTAACATGCATTCTAATTTTTTGTGCTCTTCACTCTAAAGTGAAGTGCTATGCATCATTACTTGTTGAACATATTTAGTGTAGTCGCAAAGTGGTAGGAAATAGAAGGGCTACTATTGTACTGGCGGGTTTTCTAAAGTGACTGCTGTCCTTCATGCCCATCTCAATCAATTTGTTTTTTCTGTTGGCAGTTTGAAAGGTTTTCAATCTATCATTTAACCTCTTGAAGTGCAACAGGCTAAAAAGGAGATTTTTAGGAGTGTATGACAATATCATATGAACAATAACTTTATGGAAGTTAGAGTGTAGGAGCTTACACTGACAGAAATTATTCAAACAAGATATTTCTGACTGCATCACATCAAACAAAAAAATTTCTAGTTGTCTTGTAATTTGCTTTTAATAAACCTTTGCCCTGTCCTCATGTATTTATTAATTGGTAATGTGTGCTATTTATTGTAGTGTATGTATTGTCAGGTGTCCTGTTTTTAATTTATGTATTAAGTGCATTTATTGTCTTGAACTTTGGCCCTAGAGAAATGTCTTTATTATATAAGTTCAATTCAATTCAATTTTATTTATATACCGCTGAATCACAACAGAAGTTATCTCAAGGCACTTTTCATATAGAGCAGGTCTAGACCGAACTCTTTAGATTATTATAATTACAGAGAGAGACCCAACAATTCCCACCATGAGCAAGCACTAGGCGATAGTGGCAAGGAAAAACTTCCCTTTAAGAGGCAGAAACCTCGAGCAGAACCAGACTCTGTGTGACAATGTATGATTGAGATGACAATAATGCTTGATTTGATTACTTATATTGATGACTTTGATATCTTTAAGTAAAAAGTGATTAATTAAATAAATATTAAATATCACAATAATTGCTGTAGACCTACTAATTTATTGATTTATCATTTCAGCTCTAATCTTGACCAAGATTTAAAATACACAACGCAAGTCAAAGTGTGTTATTTGTAATTGCAGACCAAGACGGGTTAATTTGTAGTTGAATTAGCTGTTATATGTTCAGGTAATTTGTCATTAGCTCCAGTTTTCTATTTAATGTGTTTGTTTTCAACTTGTTTTTATATGCAGCCATTTTTCATTCAAGTTTTTATACCATATATTTTTTTATACCATATATTGTGTTTTTTTTATTTGAGTCTCTTCGTGTTTCACGCTGCAGTGGACAAAATGCAGTCTTATGAACATTTATTTTTATCTCATCCTCTCTCCCTCTCCCTTTTTCCATGGTACACATTTTTTATTGTCCTCCTTGTCTGTCTTTTGCATTTCCCCTCTCTCACACATTGAAAGACTGTGAGGAGAGTGTACCAACAGAGGAGCCACGTAAGTCAAAGGATAGCTCAGTGTGTGGCAGTGTTTGTGTATTTCTGTGCGTGGTGGGTTGCACTGTAGGTGTGTATGTTTGTGGACAATGCTAACAGTCTTTTCTGTGGGAGTCCCCAGCATACCTCTTCACTTTTTAATTACATTCAGGATCCCTGAATGAAGACCTAGCCCATGTGGATCAGTAGAAAATACCTTTTCAGTGGATTAACCTCTCCTCTCCTCCTTTCTCCTCTCCTCTCCTCTCCTCTCCGCTTCTCTCCTCTCCTCTCCTCTCCTCTCCTCTCACCACACACCATAATTACAGCACCAGACAATTACCCAGCATACTCCTGGGATGCACATTTTGTTCTCTTAATCTGGTGTCTTAAATAATTAAAACCAACCATGAACTCCTTTTTGTGAGTGTGGCTCAAGAGGGTTGTGTATGCGTGCACGTGCATATCTGTGTGCGTCCTCATATTGGTTTGCGATCCTAAATCTCATGATGCTTCTCCTGTCTACCAGTAGCACTATCATAATCCCACTACCTGGCTCCATGTGACCCAGAACAGGTTTACCTTCACCAATAACCTCAATGCTGTTTGTGCAATATTGTGTTTTTGGACCAACCATGGTTCACCCCATACCTTACTCTGTCAGTGGTGTGATCACAACACTCTCCCATAATCCCTTTCTCCATGCTTTTCTAGCAGCATGGCATCCTGTCATGGTGGACTATGCCAGCGTTCACTTGGAAAAAAAAACAAAAAATGTTTCCTGTGTTTGTGGGTGAATTTTAAATAGCTGACATCTTTAAAATTAGTACAGCATTAAAACTAAACAGATACACAAAATTCACCTGTATGTCTACATTCTGGTTCACGTTCTTCCCTTTTTTATGTTGTACCTGGACACTGGAAAAGAATAACTAAATCTCATAATCTCACTGTATATGAATTTGTGTATATATCATACATATGTCAGCAATACATCAAGTGCATGCATTTGTGTAAATCTTGCCTTTGTGTGTTGATAATAATTCAGTGTTTCTGTCTTCATCAGCCAAAAAAGAAGAAGAGGATCTGGAGGATAAGAAATCCATAAAGAAGAGAATTAAAGAGCTCAAGGTGCTCGATCCCAAGATTGCACAGAATCTATGTAAGTATTTGCTTCCTTTCAGCACACTCCTCCCAAGGACTGGATTTATACACTTCCATGTCCTTTGATGTTATATTGTACTGGACCTGTCGGTAGTCCTAGCCTCACTTGTGCTCTTTATCACACTTCCACTTCCAGTCATTTCCTGTATCCCTTTATTATTTGTCCTTTGTGTGTTTTAAAGTGACTTAAAGAGAATTTTGACAGGCAATGTTACATGTTGCTTGTTGCTATAGCAATTAAAGAAAGACAACACTTATTGTGAACTTAGCTACTGCTACCTGTGACTCATGTCTACTCACACACACACACACACACACACACACACAAAAAGTGAGCCACTTAACAATATTAGCATCCATTGAGGAAAGGAAGAAAAATGCTCTGTGTATGATCACATTGACTCGTCTGTCTGTCTCAAGTTCTCTCTTTTTCTTTCTTTCTTAGTCACACACACTTGCACGCGCACGCACACACACACACACATGCTCACATGCTCGCATGTCAGTGATGCATGCTTGGTCTTAAAATGACTGTTTTAAAAGCACCCCACATTAATGAGGAACCAGCTGATCTCTTAAGCACTCCCTGATCTTAGTACCTCGTTGGCTTATATCAAGGGGAGCTGTGACCTTTGTTTCATGTATTAAAGGAAAATGAGACTAATCAGCCCAGTAACAGTGATAAATCATGCAGCAGGAAATTATAGAGCAGGAATGAGGGGAGACAAAAAAGGAGAGTCGGCAGTTTATGTGTTCCACTGTAGGAGGTAAAGAGCCTAAGCTTTGATTGAGAATGAGTATGTGGGGCTTTAGTTCTGTTGCTTGATTGATGCCAATACACTGCAAATATATTCAGTGTAATGATTTCTAATGAGTTTGAGTTAAAATGCCCTTTTAGCAGTGTACAGAGCCCACATTTTTACATGGAAAAGAAGGACTAATTAGTCAGACCTCCATTGAATGTGCTGTTATTTTTTATCTTGAACTGTTTGAATCCTAGAAACCCAAACTTGAAGTCACTTCAGTAATTGTTAGTAACAATGCGTTTCATTTGGTCTATTTGATCTCATTATTTCTTTTAGTGATGCACTGTAAAATATGTCAGATGAGATTGGAAAACAAGTACTATCTTGTTTTCATCATTTGTTTTGGAGAATTGCTCCTGGTTTTACTGTGTATCATATCAAATTGATGTCTGTAACTCTCTTTACTCCAGACCTGCTAAATTATGAATCACTTAGAAGCTAGGGTATTAAATTATAGTCAAATCAACACAGTTTTTACCTTCAGATATTTCCAATAATCTTTAAAATTCTGCCTGGGTTTTTCTGATGGTTCCACCAGCCAGACTAATGACTTATCCTGACAAGGCATTTGCCATTCAGTCCCTGGTGGTGCCACTTGCTTGAGGATCTCATGCCTGCTCATCCAGTGTAATTTTTTATATCACTTTTTCTAAAATAGTTTTAGTGAATGTCTGACTGACTTTTGTATTGATTAATTTTATTTCTCTTCAGTTCCTACTTCATGTCCCTCTTGTGTTCTTGATCTGTTCTCTTTTATGTCACATTATCATTATTATTATTATCATTCTTCTTATTATTATTATTTTGTTTCTTGTCATAAGTTGTATGACTATTTGTTTGAAATTCTGACATTACTGGTCATTTGTGAAGCATTTGTTGTGTATTTTATTCATTTCTGTGTAGCCATCTTCCTGGGTTCATTCCGTATGCCTTATCAGGAGATTCGTCGTATGATTGTGGAGGTGGATGAAGAGCAACTCACTGAACCTATGATCCAGGTAAGGCAAGTTTTGCATCAAGTTGTAAAGTTGTACTTGTCTGACATTAGCAGGTGTCTATCTTGACTGATGATCTAACTCTTACGTCCACCTACCCATTTCTGATATGTAGAGGATATTGGACACGAGTTCAACCCACAATGTGCAGCCATTAAGTATATTTTTAGTGTAGCCCTTCTCCTACTCAGTTGGTCAGGTTCAAGACTCAGGTCTTGTCTATTGCCATTATTAGTTGTCTGCCTTGAAACTGCATGTGGCCTGCGGCTGTAGGCATCTGTAAAGCCTACAGCACAACAGGTGTTGCAACAGTTGGTGAGCACAGGCAGCCTGTGAATAGATAAATAAATAAGTGCTATGCCAATGTTAAGCAGTATTTTTAAATGATATTTCTCTGCTTTTCTGTTTTGTTACTGCTTTACCACTTAGCTTCATGGCCATGACTTTTATGTAATTATCCATCCATCCATCCATCCATCCAATTTTTAAATCACTTTTTGTGAGGGAAGACTTGTTAGCTGCTGTTTCTTATATTCTTTATAGCTTTTGCCAGGTCACACTGTATGGACTGCTTTCATACCTTGCTGAGATCTGATCAAAATGCCTCCTTATGTGTTTTGGCTCATCAGATCCCTTTCTGATCACAATAAGTGCTGTGTGTATTTATACCAAAATTGTGCTCATCCAGAAGTTTTTTTCCAGTTTTATATCCTTGCCCTGAACTATACCTTGCCGCAGTTTTAACACAGAAGTCTGTAGAGAGTTATTTGGCCTCCCTGGCTTGGGTTTTGTCCTGACATGCAGTGTTAATTTTGGGACCTTATATAAACAGGCGTGTGCCTGTCTAAATGATGTCCAATAAGTTCAGTTTGCCAAAGGTTCTAGAGACATCATAAGGATAATCAATGAAAATGGGAAGCACCTGACTGCAGTAAAGGGTTTGAATACTTTTGTAAAACACTGATTTCAGTTTTTGATTTTCAGTTGAATAAAAAAATATATACCTGTCATTTTGATTTGTTGACTGTAGATTAATGGGCAAAAATGGTAGTTTCATCCATTTAAAATTAAATCTACAGTGCAATTAAGTGTGACACAGACATAACCAGTCAATATTAGTTTTATTTTATTTTGTGGTACCAATAGGTGCTCTCAGTATAAAATTATTAGAATGCATGCAATCAAAAAATATATAAAATAAAATGAATACATATAGAAAGTAAGTGGAAAACAGATTAAAAGCCAATTTGTGAAAAATAACTTAAAAACAAGGACATTTCTTGCCTGACTCGAATAGAAGGCTGTTGTAGAGGTTTTGAACCCTCATGGTGAATGTCCTACTACCCTCTGTCTCCATCTTGGCCAAGGGAATAGTCAGCAACAACTGGTCAGTACACCGTAGGCTACTAACAGGAGTGTAAGGACACAAAAGGTCAACAGTGTAGGATGGGGCAAACAAGCAAGGAAACTTTAAAATCAATTCTGAAGGACACAGGTAAGCAGTGCCTGCTAGAATGAGGAGATGTGCTCCAATTTTCTAGTTTTTATGAGTAACTTAGCAGCCATTTTTTGTATAAGCTATAAACCATCAACTGACTTCTAGAGCAGTCCAGCAGTTATAGAGTTAGAGTCATAAAGCTGGAATCAAAGTCATTGTGTACATTCATCAAGCCAAATTCAAATCAGCCTGTAGATGTAATCAGAAAAAGTAAAAAGTTGATGACTTACAGTTTGTGCACCAGATTTTGCGGAAGTTGACTAATGCATTTAGACTGTTTGGTCAGTGTGGGTGTGGGTAAGCTGAGCTGAAACAAATAAAAACAAACCTTAGCCACGGATGAACATTTAAAATAATTAATTTGATCGATAATTGTTAATTACAACACACAAATAATGAATAGTCACTAAGGCAAATTCCATTATAGTGCATCAATAAAAACTCAGGTAATGGAAGTGGCAATGTTTGTCCTGACTGCAGGCATCAGGAACAGATTTTCAACCCAATTTAAATGCATTAGACCAATATATTTACTACACAGTAGCAGTATTGTTGAGATGGCTGTTACATTCAGATGAGAAGGTAGTGTAATCAGTGTTGCTTAAATAATTTAACATTAATTGCTTTTGGCTGTCTCAAAAAACCCAATTACAATTCACATATATAGCCCTAAGGATATAGTACTATGTTTGATAATAAAATACATTTTATTGCGGCTGAAACTCACCAAAACACACAGCAAATAGAACAACAGTAGGCTAGATTTCTAAAAAAACACAATACAAAGAATGGTAGTCCTAGGGCTCATTCTAAATGAAATTCAAAGAAAACACCACATTGCTCTTCAGGCATGGACTACAGTGTTGAAACCCATATATAGCCAACCCCCCACAGGTAAACAGCTAATTTTGGACACTTAGCATCATTACATTTTGTGCAAGGTTAAGGAATGGAAAGATAAAAATGAGGCAGTTATAACCAAGTAGTAGTACTAAATACTATGTGTGTCAGTCATCACAGCATCATCACTACAAGGCTGTTTGAAAAAATGTGTACAAGTTGCTTTTCTCTACTCTTCCTTCCTCCATGCTACTTCTCACTCCCTTTCTTCCTCTCTGTGCTTTGTAGAACCTTGTAAAGCACCTACCAGAGCAGGAGCAGCTGAATGCCTTGGCCAAGTATAAAAATGAGTACGCAAATTTGTCAGAGCCTGAGCAGTTTGGGGTTGTGGTGAGTACACACAGTTGCACACAAACATGCACACACAAAACTGTCCCCTCCCCACCAGCTTGTTTTAGCTCAAACATCATGTACAGGTATATCACAAAAATGATTTGACCTTAAATTGCAGTATTTTTTTTTTTTTTTGATGGATGGAAGACCTCTGACATTATAATCTCATACACCAGCTAAGATGAAATTCAGTGTACTATGAATGAAGAGTTTTAATAGAAATTAAATATGCGTAAGCAGTTTTATAAAACTGGTTTATTACCATTTTAACATTATAGTTATGTTAACTTGTCTTGTATTTGCATCATTTCCATCAATGTCTCTTTCTCTTTCTACATGCATAAACACACACGCACATATACACACACACACACAAATGGAGCACTTTCATATGAATATCCTAATCCTGAGCTTTTTAAAATTCTATCTCTTTAAGCCTTAAGAAGAAAGACAGGACACCTGTGGACTGCCGTGCTAATTTATGCACATTAAAGAGCAGCACTGCTGCCTAATTATGTCTGCATCGTTTTCTTAAAGACTTTTCAAAGGAGGCTTATTCAGAATTATGCATGAGGGGTGCAGCGCGTCTTGTGTATTTTGTGGTTCTGCCTAGCAACTAAGTTACTGGCAAAACATACAATAATCTTTTTTGCCCTGTGCACCCACCTGTTTGAAGGAGGAATAGAGCATGCTCAGCTGTTGTGTATAGTTCATTAGGGAGACATAGAACAAAGAGGAGCATGCTTATATAATGTTGTTGCGCTACTGTGCTTGCGTGGGCCCAAGGAGGCCTGTGTGCTTTCACCTATCAGTAAAGCTCAGGTTCAAAGGGAATTTTTAATTTACCATTGTGCAAACACATGCATTTTATCTATTCTTTTTTTCGAGGTATGCCACTCTCACACTTGATATGAACCTTGTGTGTAGTAGTGGTGTCTATTCTGAGAAATATACCTGGTTACATTTTTAAAGTACTTACAGTGCTTTGGACACAATGGTAATGTAGTCAGTCTTTCTGCAGCGACATGAATAAGTTAAATATTCTTTGCGACAAGAAATCAAAAGGCAAAAAAAGCTCTCGATCTTCTAACACAGTTTGAATTTCCATACAACCCTATGTCATTAGATTAAAGCATATTCTAATGTATTTTACACTAGTCAACTTCATGCAGTACAGTAGCTTTTATTGCTGTACATCAGTTGTGCTTCATGACTTACCGACCTCATTTCAGTCTCTGAAATCTGAGGAGTCGCTTTGTTTACCAGCATGTGCATCCTCCAGGCTCAGCTGTAGTCACACAGTCCTTATGACTGGCACTTCTTTGAATTAAAGTCTTTCATCCAGGGCTTAAATTGTTGTTGACACTCTACAGAGACATTTTTTACAAGTTGGCAAAATATTTACTCACATTAATTTGTTTTTACACTATATGATTTAAAAGTTTTAAGTTCACTGTTCATACTGTTGATGAGAGAAATTTGGAGTATGTAACAGCTTATTTAACTCTGCAATATGCAAACTATGTTTTCCATAACTTCTCATTTACAGTCTATTTTGTTATGTCGCTTTTCTGGTTTGTATTGAACCCCTTCCCTCTTGTTGCAAATGCTGCCTTCAACAGCTCAATTTTTCCAGTGCCCATCACGGCCTTCATGGAAACAACAGCTGCACACATTCACTCTGAAGGCACCCTGGTGCATTTGTTTTCTTTCTTTTTCCCCTAATTATTTCATCTTTACTACAATGTCCTTTTTACATAATTTATCCCATCTCTGGGCAGTGTTTCAGCATTATGTGTGGTTCTTTTGCACCTTTCCATTTCTTAATTTTGCCATATTCTTCTCCTGCCCTGTTTCCTCTCTCTGCTTTGCTCTCATACAAACACACACAGGACACGTGCACACAAGCACACACACACACTCTCTCACCGACTGAAATAGTCATTTGATAACATTACAGTAGCTATAATTAAACCCTTGATGGAGGACATCAAACCACACAGCCAGCTGTTGTGTGAAACAGACAATTGGAACCTGCGCCCTCCCCAACACCCCACACACATACACAATCACTGTTGTGGCCAGGCCCTGGGCCCAATGCAATATTTTCCAATTTTCTCTAATTGTGTGAGAGTGGTAATCCAAGGCAGCCTATTGTATATTCCACCCCCTCTGCTGCCTGCCCTATATGGACACTAACTCCACAATTAACTTACCAGACCTGGGTCCCAAATCAAATCACTGACAGCATCTATTACTACTGCCTAGCAACACTTTCCAGCATACTGGTTGCATAAATGTCTTAAATTAGATTGGCTGTATAAGAGAGTGTGTTTGTGGTTATTTTAAGTTTGACTATGTTCTTTGACTTTCTTCTCTCTGTTTTACATACTTTTCCCTACTCTTGCTTTTCTCCTCTCATGCTTTATATTCTCCGTAATTCTCATTTTCATTATTACTCTACCCTCCTTCACACTTCCTTGTTTCCTCCATCGCTATTCCCCTCTCCCAGATGAGCAGTATGAAGCGGCTGCGTCCTCGCCTCAGCCACATCCTCTTCCGGTTGCAGTTTGAGGAGCAGGTAAACAACCTGCGTCCAGATATCCTGGCTGTAAATGCTGCCTGTGATGAGGTCAGGAAGAGCCGCTCCTTTGGCCGCTTGCTGGAGCTGGTGCTGCTGCTGGGGAATTACATGAATGCCGGCTCTCGAAACGCCCAGTCTTATGGCTTTGACCTCAGTTCCCTCTGCAAGGTGAGGGTTAAAATGCTGACCTTATCATTGACTGTTCACACACAGTATACAGTAAAGACCTGGCAGGAGTTCAACATGAGTCATGCATAGTTTAAAGAAATTTTTGTTGTGAGATAAACCTCTACACAGCTGTGTCTGCTGTTGAGCTATAGTATCAGCAGTAATATGAATGTTAAAATAATACCATTATCACAGTAAATCTAGGTTTGATATGAACACCACATACAAACTGTAAAGATTTTTTTTAGGTTCTTGCTTGAGGGATGCCTGTTGGATTCTTCTTATTCTCATTAGTGTTCAGGCTGACTTTTGTGTATGTAAAATGTGAACCTCTCTCTCTCTATGTGTGTGTGTGTGAGAGAGTGTATGTGTGTGTATGTTGTGCTTTGAGTATCTATTTATCTATACATATTTGTGTGGAAGCATTTTTGGGGTGTGTTAGCCTTTCTCTCTTTTCTTCTCTCTTTTGTCACCTTTGCTGAGCCCTATCAGTGAACTTATCTGAAGTGGCTGCTGTGATGAGACATTTTGTTTGAAACTATTTCATTTGATTGAACACTATCAGCCCCACAAGACAGTTTTTTCCCCTCTATCTGCTGGCATCTATCAAAGCAGCCAAACCCAGGGAATAGTTTATTCTCATTCTCCTGCTCAGATAGATAGATAGATAGATAACTGAGGCTATGGCCAATATCCCTTTGAAAGTTCACACACCATGCAGTACTACTCGAGCTCAGTGGGACAGAGACATAGTAAATACCTGTACCTGTGGATTTTATATGGCATGAAGACAGAACAGCAAGTTTTGCTGTATGATAGTGATGGTGACAGAGAACAGAGAGTGTGATTCTGGAGAAGGAGACTCCTCCAGTGGTTACATTACAGCTGGTGGCAGACTCACTGCAGTTTCCACAGTAACAACCACCGCAGCCATTCATCACTGCCACCTCTATGCCCTGTTAGACTTGGGTGCTTATGTTCATATAAACACTGGTGCATGTGCGTGCACACACACTGACTCACACATACATGCATGATTGATTAGATGCATTAACATGACAGTAATATAATCAATTAATAAAAGTCTGTGACAGAATATCTTCTGTGTTCAGCGCATTTTTAATGCTGCTGTTCCAGCGTGTCTGTTTCTTTATCTTTCTACTAGTATGTTGGGGGACCGAAGTGTGTGTCGATGTCACAGGCAGGATATACAGAGGAAGACATCACCTTCTATGCCTGCTCCCGAGTTTGACAACTTAATTCCATGGCACACTCCACAGCACAAGAAAATTGCACCCAGCCCAACTGGAAAAAGCAAAATGTTTACATTGTCAGCTATGATTACCATCCATCTAAATTCAGAGAAGAACCTTTTGTGTGCGAGCACTTGAAGCTTTTGAAAAAATGGGAAAACAGAAATGAAAAGAGAGATGAGAATGTTTGATTAGAGGAGATAATACAAACATGATTAAACCCAGCGGGGCTGACTACACTGCTGTCTACCAATAGATCACCTAGAGAGATACACAGCAACGCACTCCACAGGAGGGATGTTTGGCTGGGATACTGAGAGACATCTTGGAATTAGACTGTAAAAGAGCGATGATGGAAATTTATCAGAGAAATTGAAAAATTGTTACGTGTGTGGGAGAGAGGCATGAAGTGCAGGAGAGGTCAACACATTGTGAATATGCTTCCACTGCGTGAGTGCGAGACATGAAATCATCTGTAGTACTGTCAGCACTCTGCATTTATGAAGCTACTGAAAGGGTTTACAGTAGCTGAATGAAGGACAATGACACATGCTCCTTTGACACACAGCAAAGAGAATTAACAAAATCCGCTGTTAATTCTCTACTGTGGCTGCAAGATCTTTTTTGAAAGATGAATTTATGCACAAATAAGAACTGAATAATTCCTGTTTATTTAGTAATAGAATTGTACCTGTGCAACAAATCTATACATCTAATGTTAGGCTCAGCCTGTTACATGTAAAGTAACGAGAAGTACAAATGCAAATTGAGTCTACAGGTGCTGAAATAAAATTAATCTTTGTACTGTCATAAGTCTTTGTGTGTAACTGTATGTGGTTGTGTATATGTGTTTTACTACAGCTAAAGGACACAAAGTCAGCGGACCAGAAGACCACATTACTCCACTTCCTGGCGCAAGTATGTGAGGATGAATTCCCAGATGTGATCAAGTTTGTTGACGACCTAGAGCATGTTGACCGAGCTAGCAGAGGTAATATACATTACTACTCTCATACACAAACCTCTAAACAGATGCACATAATGTTCTGCCATCCTAACAGTTTTGGTATATTCCCCAGGTCTTACAAAAACAGATAATCTGAGAAGAGAACAAAAGACATTGCTGTTTACCTGCACTGAGGCACTGTTCATCATTTACTTTGACTCCTATTAATCATGCAAGGATCACTATGCATGTCGTTACTTGATAATTTTAACACTAAGTCTACTTCCCACTCTCTGTGGGCCAATGTCACAGTGTGATTATTGCTGTTATTTTGGTTTCCTGCTGGTGTCAACTTGAGTTTTTTTTAGCTTTCCTAGTTCACAGAGAGTTTCATCCACTCCTCATCAAATCAACATCTGTGGCAATATTTACCAGCAGGTCTTTGCCAACTAGTCTTACAAATACTAAATTGGTAATCAAATAGTTGGACTATTCTTTGAGCAAACAAAACACATACAAACACAAAACTATGTTTTGCAGCTTTGTGTAACAAACGCTTGTCTGTCTGGACCTCCGAAATGCCAGCTTCTTTAGCTTTGAGTTAAATGAGAAAAGCCTTTTATGTTATTCTCTGTTCAGCCTGTTGTTTAGGCAACTGTGGGCATTCTTTTAAAGCAGAAAACTGAATAATATTTTAGAAATTTAGAAAGAATGCCCTGGCCCCTCGTTTGATGGTGGCCATTAAGAGTTATTGCCTGACATAAACAATAGTGATGGTATGGTCAATGGCAATAGATGAAGGAAAGGTGAGCCTAATGAAAAGATAATGAACTGTGTGGATTGTCCAGCCATATAAACTACACTTTCAACATTGTGTCATTTTGAATCACTTAAGTTCAACCACAGAGGTCCATCAAAACAAATTACATTTTCCTGAGCTCAGTGGAGAGAGTGGGTTCAAGATCACTGCACCCAAACACAGAGGTAATGTCCAGCATGAAAAGGAGATTCAGTCACCAGCAGAGTAAAAAATAAATAAATTATTAATTATGTTTTATTAATGATATGAATGATAAACAATAGATATTAGAATTTGCTTGTTTTGGATGTATTTGAGCCAGAAATCCAGTCATTAAAAACTGTAGTTTCGAGAGCTTAATGCATAACAGAATGGCCTACCCAGACAATGTTCTTACCTCGACAGAAATGGAGCATTCTTCTCCTGTATTCTTCTGTCTTACTTTGAGCTTCACTCTTAGCTTTCTACTTTTGTAACTCTCTGGGGATTTTTCTGGGATTATATGCTTGTTGATTCTGTAAACATGCATTATATTTTACCAGGTTGCTGTTTCATCTATGCTACACTCTGCTCATCTGCACTGCTGTTTGATACTAACATTAATCTTCTGTTGTAGCACATCTACAAGAGTTATAGGGTTATTTTTCAAGAGAATACATCAGGTCAATATACTCTTTACATGTAGCTTAAGTCCCTGTGTTGGTTGAACTCAAATTGGCTGTTTTCTTCATAATTTGATGTGCAGGCATACACACAAACATGAGCACACACAAACATGCACACACAGTGCACTGAGTTTGGCCAGTGCATCTAGAGTATGGTAAAGGTCACAGGGAAGCAGGGACAGACTGGGTGGTCAGAGGAGACTTGGTCTTGTTCTTTGTTCATATTGCCATAAGCAACTCTCAGAGGGACTAGCGAGCAGCAGTCTGTGTGCGTGTGTCTGTGTGTGTGCGTGTGTTTTCAACTATATATGAATGCATGGTCATACTGTCACAGCATGTTTCTTGCTGCTCCAAAGAAGATTTTACCCATTGCTCTAGCCCCAGCAGGAGGGAGTTAGGGAAAGGGTGAGGAGGAGAAAACACAGTGAGGATGAAATGCGTGACTTTACTGTTTGGACCCTTCCTTGTGAGGACCCCTCTAGGTTTTGTTGGTGCTTTGATAATCTGTGAATAACGATGCTCCTGTTGAGTGTTTCATTTCTCTCAACTGTGCTGCGTGTCCACAAGCCCTTGGCTAAGACTCATAGGTTCAAGGGTGCAATCAATGCAAAGCACAATCTTTGGATCTTCCCTCAGGGTTTGTCCACATCCTTATTTCATGGACCTCAAGCTGAGTATATATTTGCATCTACATAGATCCTCTTTTTCTGTCACTGTCTCTCTGTGTGTTTTTCTACCAGTAAGAGATGCATACACTTCGTGTCTCATCTTTCCATATCTAGTGTTCAGACACACAAATCCCATTTTGTCTTTGTACACCATGCTCTTGAGTGGCTTCCTTTTCATCAGGTCTGACAGCCATTCGGGAGGCCTGAAGACACACTAAAAAGCTGCGTTACATTCATAGACACTCACCAAAGAGCTTACTTGAGCATGAAAACAAGGTTGGATAGAGGTAGCAGTAATGATTTGTGCTTCTGTTGCAAAAATTGCCGCCTTTTGATTGTGTGTAACATAGCCTTCGTTTCCCCACTGCCAATCCCGTCTCTCATGGAAGCAAAACTGCAGCTTAGCTCAGGGTTCCTTTGTGTCTGTCTTCTTATTTCTGTTCCGCTCTCTTCTTTTTAGCACCATAATCATTATTTCTCCTGACGTGAAAAGGCAGTCCTTGTGTGCTGCTTCTCTGTCATTTCCTATGTATCTATCTATGTATTTATCTGTCTGTCTCTCTGTCTGGTTTTTGGTTCATCAATCTTGCTTTCTCTCCCTTCTTGTCTTATTTCTGTTTGTTTTGTCCCTCATCACAAACACAGGCACTATGCAGAGCCGACAGGTCTGAGCAATTAGGGTGGTTTGTCGCGTGGCACTTGGCGCTGCGTTTTTGGTGAAATCAGACGAACATGGAGACATACAGTATTAATGTGCTCAACCAGCTTGTAGCTCTCAAATACCGCCTGTCAGTAGCAGGATCATTCCTTACTTAGAAAGCTTTGCGTAATATAAGTAGACATGTCTGCATTAATTTTATTTTGCAGGAAAGACAGAGAAGCTGTTTTGGTTCAGTTTCTGTTCAAGGCTTAGGGCCCTCAGGAGTCATTAAGAAGTAATGTGAATCTAACTATGTTGAGATGGTGCACTAATATGCAGCTCATGCTTTGCTTTGTAGCTTTGCCATATGCAGTGAGTGATGAGCCTCAGGTTGAAAGTATATAGTATGAGCAGTCTACAGTGCATCTTGCAAATTCAGTGACCTTCATGCTGTTTTTGAATGTAGATGGTGCTCAGCTCACAGGGTGTGTGCACACTGGAGTTTTTTGCATTACAACTCTCTAGTTTCCAGCCCCTGGCACCATCAGTCTAGTCACACTTGTCTGTCAGGCTTTGGCCTCTGAAGGCACATCTGCGTTTTTTCAGTCTCTTAATTTCCATACATCAAAGGATGATCTATAGTGGAGCTCTGTGTGTAGCGGGGCTGTTTGTGAGTGAGAATACTCCACAGTCTCATTTATAGCACAGCAGGTTGGCACAGTAATAAAAGGATGTCAATGGGGGATTTGACCTCTACAAATATTCCAATTATTATTCTGCTAAAACATCCTATATCTGTCTGCAACCCCTCTGGACCACACAGGCATTCAGGCCCTACTGCTCATAAAAATCATTTGCACTTTACACACAATGAAGAGAAAGCAAGAGCAAAATGACACAAGAGAACAAAGAAGACATGGAAAAATCCTTTTATATTTTATCCCCTGCTCTGCTTGTCACCGTACCACAGAGCAATTATTTCACAATTCTTAAGTTGTATATGACAAATGTGTATTTTACCAGCATCTATTGAGACTCTTCTCTGTGTTTAGCTAAGCATTCCAGTTGCTATACTCCTCATCAGTCCTGGGCAGGTTGTCTCCTGAAGCATATTCCTTAATTTTTGTCACCTGCATGTCTCCTTTTGTTTATTTACCCTTCTTTGTGAGAGCGCCTCATCATAAAAACCTCCAGTTTGAATTGTGAAGCTAAGAAAAGAAGAAATCCCACTCTGTTTTGCTCTCTGTCTGGCTCTTCATTGCTCTTTTCCCAGTCAGTGCATCATCACTTGGCTTTAATCATTTCTATTAACAGACTGCCTGTCTGGCTTTCTACCACCTCTGCATGCTGCCCACACCTCATTCAGCCCTATTTGGCTGCTTGGTTATGCAAAAGCTTTTAAAGAACACAAAGGACACAAAGATTGAAATGGAAGTGATACAAAAGGTGAGGGGTCTTTTTCTGATTATTTACTACAATGTCTTTTGGCCGATTTGATCTACCATAATAATCATACTGGGTGTGGAGATCACTGGTTATTTGGTCAAAGATTTTTTTTGTTATTTTATGAATCTTGACAGAATCCAAAGAATTTCATTAGCCTTTAAGCTCAGAGGCAAATCAGCATTGAGACCGTATATTTCTGTTTTGTTTTCTCTGAACTGGCACGCTAATAGAATTTCTATGGAAATTTCTGGCCATTAACATTTCTAAAATATTGTTACTTGTAGTAATGTAACTGTATTTAACTTTTTAAAATACGCCTGGAGTGCTGCTGTGCTCGTTACTGTGACTTTAGTACATTGTAAAAATTATCAAACATTATTTTCTTTGCAGTGCATTTATTCACATTATTATTAGTCACACCCTTGACTTTTTATTTTTAATATATATTTAACCAGGGAATCTTGTGAGATACATTATCTCCTTAATAAGAGAGAGCTCATCATAGTGGCAGTGTAGAATAGTTACCTCAGAGTCATGTAAGACCACGCACAATTCTTTTACAACACTTCAACAACATTCACCTATAGTAAAATTACATAGGACTGGGAAGTAATGAAAGAGATGATCTTGATTCTTGAAGAGTTTATAATCCCTCTGCACCTTTGTCTTGAACATTGATAATATACTTCTGAATGTATTAAAATTCCTTTTTTATACATCCTCTAAGAAAAAGATTAATTTAGATAAACACATGATGAATTAGATACATTTTTCACATTTGACTTCCATCACGTCATTAATTTTACTATCTTTGTTGTTTAACTTTGTTAACTTGTTAACTTTTTGTGAAATATAAGCAATTTCATGATGTTTAGTTTGTATTTTAGTTAGCAAAATATCTGTTTTGTTTTTTACAAAACTTATGAAGTCCATTTTACAACGGACAGAATGACTGGTTAGAACAATAGTCAATAGACACTTTTTTGTGACTATAAACACACCTTGTCCCAGGAACAGTAAAAGATATGAGGCTTTAAAGACATTTAAAACATAACATAGAACATTTAAATAGCGCTGTGATTAAGTAACGCACAGATACATTACGATTTTATTCATGACTGATATTAATTGAACACAATTTACCTGAGTAATTTCCTGTGTATATAATGGATAGTCTTGTGTTTTTTTTTAAACGTTAGACATGATTTGGAAAAAGAAAATAGGAGCTGTGCGTTGATGCATTACATAACTGTTTACTCTTAATATATCTGTTACTAATTGCTTCCATTGTGCCTTAAAGAAAAAAAAAAATCATCATTACTTTTCTGCATGTGAATGTTAACCCCAACTTAAACAGGCTTCTGCTTTCTACGTTTCTTTCTTTTTTTTCACTGCCTGGATTGGCAGGGCGATTTCTTACCAAAATAAAAATCAATGTAACAGACGGTCATTGCAGAGCAGTTGCTCTGTGAATGCTGCTCTGATTGAGACATCAGTGGTCACAATGTACCCTGTGACAAGATTTTTAAAGGAATGGTGTGCTGTGGCATTTTCACTGCCTTCAACTGACTGTTAACTATTAGTGTCAGTGCTTACCATGAAAGACAGGGAAGGAGGGCAGAAAAAAGAGGGGAAAAAGAGAATGAAGATAGCCGGAAAAATTGCAACGAGAGTAAAAATAAGACTTTAGATGCAATGAGTAAAATGAACTGATGTGATAATCATTTGTCAGCTACAGATACAGTAGATGTGCTGTGGCGAATGTTGTATGGTGATCACTCAGCTTTAGTTCCTACAGTGTATTTGTCCTTCTTTCATAATCAGGACAGACAGCAGAATGAAAAGTGCCTCTCAGCCAGCTGAATGCCTGAATCTCTGTTTTGTCTGTACATTCACATGCTCAACTTTACCTGCAGTGAGAAGAACATAAAATGGACAGCTTCAGCCACTGCAGACTTTTAGAACATTTGTAGTTAGGATGACTGATTGAATAAGTATGTGTGTGTGTGTCCAAGACAGTGTGTTCCCATCAGTAAATGGAGTTCATCCAGTGAGAAGCTTAACTATACTGAAGTTCTCTCTCTCTCTTTTTTTTTCCATTTTCGTAAAGCGTGTATTAGGATCAAGGGAAATTTGAAACTACTTAAAAATAAGCAGCTTATGCCTTTTTGTCAAGCAGGGTCTAATCAGGGTAATTTAAGCCATATGCTATATTCAGTGACTAGCTTAAAGTGTCAGCCATGACCAACTTAACAGAAAGTTAGGCTCAGTGTTTCCCTGCTCTCCCACCTGCACGATCCATGCACCTGTTGAAAAACTAAAGACAAAGGATGAAGGGCGTAGAAGGATCTTTACTTTGACATCCATCCATCCAAACAAAGCCTCAAAGTATGAACTTTGAGGCTTTGTTTCTCTGAAAAGTCACACATACAGTGCAAATACATACATATATGAGCAAACATAACAGGCATTTGCTATCACTACAATGTGTGTGTCAGTAATGGTATTGTATTCCTACATGAATTAAATTGTTTACGACAGTTCCATGAACACAGAAGCGGCAAACACTGTACGTACCTTTGCTTGATGTTTATTTGTCCTCAGTCATTGTTTATTCCCATGGTGTTGCTGGCAGAGCATGAACCCATAATAAGCATGCTTTGCTATAGAGCTGACTTCTCTTTCCTTATTCCTGTTGTTTTTTTGTGCCTTGTTTTTCTCTGATTCTTCCAGAGTATCAGAATAATAAGGCATTTGATTGTACCTGTAATACAGTTGTCCTATCTCTACTTCTTTCTTCACACTTCCACGTGGGTGTACTTGCGCTTGTTGGCTGTGCGCTTTCACAAATGCATGTGTGTCCTGATATATGTGTGTGTGTGTGTGTGTGTCAGTGTCTGCAGAGAATCTGGAGAAGAGCCTCAGGCAGATGGAGAGGCAGCTGGTGCAGCTGGAGAGAGACTTGGAGACTTTCTCCTCCCCCGATGACCCCAACGACACGTTCTTCACAAAAATGGCTATATCCTTTTATAAACACATGTGCTCACTCACTAGTCCAGGACATTGTTCAGTAAGTTTACTGTAATGAATCAAACAGAATACTTTTTACATTTATCTCTGTAGTGCCACACATACTGGCAGTAAAGCACATTTTCATACCTAAGCACAGTACTGAATCAGTGGTATAAAGGGAAGGAACACTAAAGTCTTTAGTTAATCAAATACCCAATTAAACACATTTTCTAAAGATAAGATAAGATAAATGTACTTTATTGATCCCGTGAGGGAAATTCTTTTACGTAATTAAATACTCATATGCTGTGTTTCATTAGTTTCCATCACCTTCACCTTGGACTCCCCCTCCCTTCCTCTAATTTTCGTTAGACAAGGTTTTCTTTCTATTGTCCATGATGTGTGCAATGAGTCATGAGTGGCCTCCCAATCCACTGTGAAGTTATTGTACCAGTACTGCTCTCAGCTCTCTTTTTGAAGAGTACTTCACACTAAGAGCAACTTCAAAATGAAGGGAAGGGTTAGAGAGGGAGAAATGGGACAAAGCCTCCTTCGTCTTTCTGTCATTCTCTTTCTCTCATTATGTCCGTCATTGTTGTATTTTTATGGAGACAGAACATGGGCAGTTTAATATGTTTTATTCGTTTTATGATAATTAAACAAAGGCACCTATTTTAAAAACACATAAATACACAATGCCTCTTTACTGTTATTATCTCTTTGCTGCCCTCTTTGGATACCCCGATCCAGTGCTGACAGCTGTCCATATCTTTTTGGCAGCTGTGTTAATTATTCACTGTCCTCTGAGGTAGCACTAGTGGGGCAGGTTGACAGGTATGTCTCAGACCAGGTGTGTAAGTATGTGTTCAATAATACACCCTGTACCTAGCCTCCTCCTTCATGTAGTTTTGATCAATAGCCTTGGGGCTGGGGGCACTGATGGCTTGTGTTGTTGTAGTTAGCAGGGAGCTTGAGTGCAAGCTCTCAGGTTCACTGAGAATGGATTTGACAGTTCTGTCTTTTCACTGCTTTGCTTTCCGATTCCAGGTGCCTTGCAACAAAAGTCTTTATCTTAGCAATGCTGATTAAAACTCAAACATCGACATAAAATTTGAAAATGAAATTTGAACTTGCAGTAGGCATTTAATAAAATGAAATGCAGATAAAGTTAAACCAGAGCATCACGGTTATAATTTTCAGCAATAGAAACACACTCACTTTTGCACACACTCATCAGGGCTTAACTGTGTCACCAGCAAAAATGTGATCAAAATGAATTTTAATCCTAACTTGCTTGGATGTCATTCTCACCCCAAGGCCATCCCTATGCAAACCTCACTCCACACTATGCTCATATTTTGGGGACTTGAATCTACAGGAACAGAAATCTGTTTCTGTTGAATCGTGCTTTTTGCTGCCAATGGCAGAACCACAACAGTTTTGATTGGTAGCTTAATTAATGGATTCAACCTGTATTACAGCCTGGAAATAAGTTCATAAGCTGTGGTACTGATTGAACATGTACCTACTTTGTACATGGCTTTGGTGCACCTTTAAATTGTCTAAATTAGAATATTCCCATTAGTATTATTGTATTACATATTACTGTTGTTGTTACAGTTTCATTTAAAAAAAATTAGAGTATCTCACACTAGTGAGTACTGATCATTACTGAACATTACTCAGTCATAGCTATGAAGATTCCCAGTCATCCAGGTCATAGGATATCTAAATGAACAAGATCAAAGTCAAAGACAAAAGGTTTTACTTCTTTATTCTTAAAGGTGTTTCACTGCTGATCTGGAGGAAGCATTTAAAAAGACGATACAGTCACGTTAAAAGTTTACGCACCCCTGCTTCACCTGCTGCTGATGAAGTTTGCTGGTGACAGTACATTACAACAAACAAAAAATACAGTTATCAGCTGAACAAGAGAAGCCAGGGGTGTCACATTGGTGACATTGAAAATTCAGTTTTCACTTCATGCACCACTTGAGTATACAATTATTATTTTATTGGTCTAGTGTTCCTCAGAATGTGAACTAAGCTTACAAAGCTGGCAAATTAGGAAAGGAGAGAAACAAGAGCATAATGAGCAAATGAAGAATGGGAGAGCAAAATGAAATGAAAGGAAAGGGAGTGGGGAGGGTGTAAAGGTCTCTAAGAAAGTGAGAATGAACAGGATTTTTTTAGAATGAGCAGGAGTGGACCACTGCTTTCTCTGGAAAAGGAAAAAAGTCAGAGAGGTGGCACATGAGGAGGAGCGATATTTTGCGCCCCATGATACTTATCAACCATGGCTCTCTGCTTTTTCTTCTTTTCTCTCTCTCTTGCTTTCCGTCACCTGCTCAGACTATCCTCATTCCCCTCTCCCCCAGCTCCTGGCTTGGAAAGATATTACTGACAAGTCAATCTGGGAGCAGTGCCTATTGAACAGCATTTACCCAGCTGTGAATAGGTAGTCCCATCCCCAGCCAGATTCAACTGAGGCCAGACCTCAAATAGGTCCATCAATTGAGCAATAATGAAGGGGCACAATAGGAGCCAGATAGGCTGCCCACATACTTGTGATACCACACACACAAAGACCACTGTTGCTTCTTATCTGCCATGAGACAAGGGTGTTGGGGTCATTAGCAGTCCTGCTGGTTAGACACACATCATTTTCTTTCTTTCTTTCTTTTTTTCCATTGACTTCATCTACAGAAAATTACCCAAACTTTTTAAATTAAGCATCTTAATTCAAACCCATTCTAACCCAGATTTTATTTTCTAATGCATGAAAAGCTTTTATTTTTATTAAACGGGACCATCATGTGGAACGGACAGCTCAGGACTAGAAATAGAAAATAAAGACACAAAAGAGCAATAATATAGCATATACATGAAATTATTTTAGAATAGGAAATTCATACTTGCTAGATTTTTGAGTGAATATTGCGTGAGTGGTTGCTTGACATATATCCTAGTCAGTTGGCAGGAGGAGTTTTAATGCTCTCGCTTTCCCCTTCACTTTGCTTTGACAGTGACACCTCTCCGGCTCATGTTGACACAACCATTACCTATTTGCCCTTCTCCACGCACACAAATGTACCCACACAGAAGAGATGTCTTTTTTCTTTTTTGGGGTTAGGCAGCCTAAAAATGATAAGCAAAATAAGATGGTGCTATATTTCCCCTAGAAATTCTGTTCATATTTACAAATAATACTGCATGCATGTCAGATACACCAACACACTTTGCCAGCAGCCAGCCAGACATGAGTCACAGATGTTGTGGGCTGCAGGGGGTCATAGCAGTGAACACACTGTAGTAGTAACCTGACTGACAGTATCAGACCTCCTAATGCAAACATCACAGTTTAAAACTGACAGTCTGTTCTCTGGCTTTAGATCCTTATACAGCAACATATGTGAATTCTTTCAGTTTTTTCCCCCTAAGTTTCCTGAATCGCTGTCACATAGTAGCAACATTTAATTTACACTTTATGTGTTATGGATGTGTTGTTGACCTTGACCACATCCTCACAGCTTCAGCAAGGTTGCACGGGAGCAGTATGCCAAGCTGGTGATCATGCACAGCAATATGGAGACGCTGTACCAGAACATGCTGGAGTACTTTGCAGTCGATCCCAAGAAGACCTCTGTGGAGGAGTTGTTCACTGACCTCAGCAACTTTCGTTCCATGTTCACTGTAAGTACACTGTGCTGTAGATTAATTAATGGTGAACAATAAATATGTTACTGTAAATGCTCACATTTGACTGAAATAGGTGATGGGCAGTTCTTTTTTGTTTTACATTTCATTACATGTTGATATAAAAAGAATGATCATGGATTCACTGTCAATCTGTCACAGTTTACCATAAAAGTGTTAATGTGTTGGCTGTTGATAGAATGTACTGAAATTGTGGGACATAAATAGATTAAGCAACTGGACCTTATAATGTAAAGAGAGTGAATTTGCATTTTGTGTCTTTTATCACCTAGTAATATAACTAGTAATATGAGGAAAAGGAGGCCTGCTTTGCTACTTCTGTATTAACGAACATCTCTGTTGGCAGTAAATCTTGAACAGTCTCAAAACTGTTGTTAAGTTGGATTTAGTTGTTGTCAGGCATTGGTGCATGCAGTAAATGTCGCCCTGGTGTGATAGCTCCAGAGGGGGGTGTGATGAGTGAAATGGTAGCTAGAGTATTGTATTGGGTTTGAAAAGAGCTGCAGTTAATTTGAAAAAAGGTGGATGTTTGGAAACTGTTAAATACTTTCACTATTTTTATTCGTTGACTGTATCAAGGCAGAACCCCGACTTTTTATGCAGCTCTCACATCAGGGTCCTGTGGGTGTAATGCAAAGCAGAACAGTGCCAGTCCTATGTACTCTAGTCCCACCCAGACATTTATGTCATCACTGAGCTCTGTGGCCTTATCAGTCTGATGCTACTGTGAGCCATGGAGCTGTGGAGACCCACTGTGTTTAATCAGCAGGATTAGTGGCACAGGCCACTGGGCGAGACAGATAATAGTAGCTAATTAGCCTACTAAAGTTCCTGCCCTGCCCCCAACTTAACATCTACCACACACAAATGAATTTCATGCTTCTTTGCCTTTTTTCCTGCACAGTCATTAGTTATGCTTTAGATTTTCTTGTACTCCAAAGCTTTGTCTATACATTTGTGTTTTTCAAGGAGAGTGGTGGTGGAGGTTTTGTCCTGTCTTTCTTTTTTATACTGTATCTGAAGCTCAGAATTGTCTATGTATAATCAACCATTTTTGGAAGACCTCACCTGTAATGCAAAGTTATATTCAACTTGAATCCTGATTTCACAGTAAGAGATTGTATAATTATGTCCGCCAAGGAGGTTATGTTTTCACTTGGGCCCTGTTTGTTTACTTGTTAGCAGGATTACTCAAAAAGTACTGAACCAATTAGCACTAAACTTGGTGGAAGGATGGAGCATGGGCCAGGGAGGAACCAATCCAGATCATTTACCATGAATTAGAATTCTTTTCTCTTAGGTCTGGTGTATGTTTGACATTGGCCTAGGCGGAAGTCTGTTCACTCTTAGTGCATAAGTTCAGACAGGAATTTCTCATTCTACCCCTGTCTCTCTGTACTCTCCTAAAATCCTGTCTGACTGAGTGGCACTTACTGTATGTGTGCCTGATGAAGACATTTTCAGCATTTTCTGGGTACTTCACACTAAGTCTGACAAGAGACCAGTCTAAAATAGGTCAACAGTAACTATTTTGACTGTTATGTCTTCATTCAGTTGTGCATGATGTGGATCATTACTGAGACACAGTGACAGTGTTTTTTAAACATTTTAGAAGCTCAACCATTAAACTAACTATTGTTACTCAGAGTGTCAGTATATTATAAGCTATAAAAGAATGTATCATTGGTAGAAATGCAGTAAAAAGGAATAGCTGTGAGGCAAAGTTGTGTGTCCAGTGTCCAGCTTTCACATAGGCACCCTTACTTACTGTAAAGCATTTAACTCAAGCCACAAAATGTTTTATTAGTCCTGACCTCCTCCTCTGTTATTTAAGTAACTACAATATCTACACAGTCTTCAGAGTCTTCAAGAAACACACAGGCAGTCAGATACAAATGCTCCCATGTGCATTGCTTTTAGCCAGACTGTTCCTTTCTTTTCCTTACCTATGCTATTGATCCCAGAACTCCTGTGCTGTGAACGTTGCCTCTCTGTAACAGCCACAACTCAGTCACTAATGGCTGTGTTCAGATATGAATCAGACCCAGGCCAAATGATACAAACCTCAGTATGTTCCATGCATTTATTTAATGCCCGCTAATACTCATGAGAATATATACCATATGCTGTTGGCATGATAATGTGTCATATTGCAGCTACAATCCATTTCATTTTAGCTCCATAGTTCAGGCTGGAGTTTTGCAGCAGCATTTATGTTCTGTCCAAACATAACAGTTAATGACTCTGCCAGTGAAAGGCGAACAAGCCAAGTGTTATAAAGACTAGTATTATACGGTCAAAACTCCCAAGGTAGCCATTTATTCCCCTGTGATAGGTCAAGGTGTAAGCTGCTTACACCCTTAGCAATTTGGTCAAACGGTCACATCATGCAGACATATCTTGGGAAAAGCCAAGGCTAGGTCAATGAACATAGGCATACAGTAAATCTCAGCACCGTAACCTCTCGGTCAAATCTGTGTCAGCATTTACCCTGCTGTGCCAAGGCCCATGCTAATAGGTGGATGCTGTCTCTAGACCACTGCCTAAAGTGAAGTGAGCCTTGAACTGTGTGTATGTTGCTTGCGTAATGTGTGTATGTGTGTGTGCATGTTTGTTTATGTGTGAATGTCATTTTGTGTTGGCAATTTTTTATAAGGAAAGCTGCTTAGGTTTTTCACACACAAAGACGTATACACACACACTCGTACGCACACATACAGCATGCTCAGTCACCCGTAGGAAGGAGACCCAGGGCGAGGCCGCACATCTGACAGGAATCCAATTGAGCGTGTCTAATGGCGGACATCCAGGAGAGGAGGAGGGGGAAGCAGACCTGCAGTGATGAAGGAGAGCGGAGGGCAATTTCCTCAGAGAGCTGGTTCTCTCTCTCTCTCTCTGTCTCTCTCTCTCTTTCTCTCTCTCTCTCTCTCCTTCAGCTCAGCAGTAAAAAATAATGCTTTGTCAGAAAGCAAAAATCACATGACTCTTCATATTTTCAGGCTCTTCTACATTATCTCTCAAAATCAGTGTTTGTTCAGTTATCATTATTTTTCTGTATTTAGATAGCCCTCACCTTTAATGGTAAATTCAGATTTAAAAACAAATGAATGAATGACCTGTGCTTAAAATTAACTTTTTATGTTGCTGTGCTCAAGTAATGTCCACACTGGCTCATTTTTCCTTCCTTCCTTCCTCCATTATTCTTATATTGCTAATTGGCTCTGTGATTTAAGAAGACAGCATGACCTTTTGTGCTGGCTGTGATCATATCAATATGTGTTTACACGGGGATGTTTGATGTAATATTCTTTAGCTGCTCTTTTTCTTGTTCTGTTCTCTTTGTGAAGTTTAAGAGTGATCCTCTGTTAAATGGGCCCACTTGTTGTATTGACGCGTTATTGATTTATCACTGTTTTCCCCGGGCTGCTGGCAGCAGTTAAGGGTCCAGTTTATGGCATTTTGCCTCTCCAGACTTCCTCTGTGGATCTGCATAGCCATATTATTGAAACCATCTGCCACTCACTGTTTTTAGTGATGGTCTCGACGCATCTCTATGATGCAATGCTGGTTGGTTGGTTGGTCAGTTGGTCCATACTTCAGTCTATACTTAAATAAATAACAAAGAATTGGATGGGTTGTTATGAAATTTACCACAGACGTAATGACTTTTGTGATTCTTGATCTTCTCCTCAAGCACCACCAGCAGGTCAAAATTTTCACTTATTTAGTGAAATATCTCAACTGCTATTTGATTGATTGGCACTAAATTATTGACAGATGTGCATGATTTCCAGATGATGTATCCTAAAGACTTTTGTGATCCCCTGACTTAACTTCAAGTGCCACCAGCAAATTTACATTTTTGTTGTTTTTGATACACTCACTGAGCACTTAATTAGGAACACCTGTTTATTCATGTAATTATCCAATCTGCCAAATATGTGGCAGCAGTGCAATACATAGAATTAGACCGATACAGGATCTTTGACTGTGGTATGATCATTGGTGCCAGATGGGCTAGTTTGAGTATTTCTGAAACTGCTGATCTCCCAAAATTTACTGAGAATAGTATACATTCAGTGAGCGACAAGAAACGCCTTGTTGATGAGAGAGGTCAGAGGAGAATGGCTAGACTGGTTGAAGCTGATGGAAAGGTTAAGATAAAGCATATTACCACTCTCTCCACTGTTGTGAGGAGAAAACCATTTCAGAATGCACAATACGTTGAACCTTGAGGTGGATGAGCTACAGCAGCACAAGACCACGTCAGGTTCCACTCCTGTCTGCCAAGACCAAAAATCAACAAATTCAAAACCAGAAATCTGAGGCTGCAGTGAGCACAGACTCACCAAAACTACCACTGATATGGTAGAATGGGAAATTAGCAGCAAAACTGAAGACTTTCCCATCACCCGCTGCTTATTGATAATTAACAAATGTTAGCATACTTACACACTGAACTAAGATTGTGAACATGGTAAACATTATACCCAGTAAACATCAGCATGTAAACATTATTGTCACTGTGAACATTTAGCATCCTGTTAAACACGCTGATGTTATCATTTAACTCTCTCACTGTTGTCTCTGCAAGGTACAGCTTCACAAAGCTGCTAACATGGCTGTAGACTGGTTTAATGAAATGAAAACTTAAATCAAACTCACATGGTCTCTGTTATTATTACTGGCCTTTATTAATTAAGGTCATGCTACAGTTATCAGTCGCAACATATGTTTATGGGGCATCTTGTTGCTTTATCTTGTTCATACATCATCATACATCCTTTACAGGTGCATTGGTCTAAAAACATATGTTGTTAAATATAACTGTCAATCCAATCTGTGAAGCTGTCACAAATGACATTGATTTCACCAATGATTAGATGGCTGTCTGTATGAAATGGTCTGTGTTGAGGGTATTGACAGCGTTGTTTGGTTGTTATAGTGCAAGTATGTTTACATTCTGTTTTGGTAATTGAAGTTGACGTTTTAATGAGGGAGCTGCTTGATGGTGAAGAGGGGAAGGAGTGTCAGAGTTTTGACTAAGTTCACATTAGGTAACCATCACAGCTGTCTACTTGTAACCTGGGATCACTTAATTTTTCCTCATTAGCAATATATTATGTGTCAGTAGTCTTGTCCTTTCTTTTTCTTTTCCCTCATTCTCTCTGCTCGTAATTTACCAAATTGGATGCCCATTAAGAATATAGTCATTTGTGAATCACTGGTTGCCATGAGCAACCGACAGTCATTCCATCAAATCAGTTAATTTTGTGGAGGAGTTGGTTTCATTTAAAAATAGAGCTCTGAACAGCTTCAGTCTAAGTCATTTAGTATTCATCTCCCCCCTCTCCTCTTCCTCAGCACTCTCCTCTTCTCCTGAATTTTCTATAAACCTGCCAAGTGGTACTCATCAGTGTCGTTAGTTACTATTGTCTTTTTATGTGTGAGTTTGGTTAAATTTCATTTAAAGTACATGTTCGCTAAGTTGCCAGCAAACTACAATCTTTCTGTGGTGTATTCATGAATAAGAAAGAAAAAACGTTGACCACAGAGAACATGATTTCAACATACGCTAAGAGTGGTGGAGCTGTATCAAACTGTGAATACTGAATACTGTTACACCCCTGCTATCAGTAATTTACAGTGTGTTTATTCAAATTGTCATTTCTCTATATCTCAAGTGGCTTGTTGGTGCTAAATCGGCTACACTGGATTGTTTTGAATCCAAGTCGACTATATCATTTCAAAAATTGTCACTTGTATGGAGACTTAATAAGAGGCTATTGGGCTTCAGTAAGTGCCTGCCCCTCTTTGTTGTGCCACTGTAGCTCCTAATATACCACACAATTCTTGTAGTGTGCTGCTTTTGCTTGCTTCCGTTCATGTTGGTTTGGCACTCCTCCACTGACCTCCCTGTCAAGCTGGGCTGTGTGAATAACGCAAGAGGAAGGGAGATTAGGAGGAAGAACTGGGTGTTGTATAAAAGCCCAGATGCCGTCCCTTTAAGTGACTGGCTATTGATCAGGATGGCAATCATGCTAGCACTCTGTTAAATCATATGCTGTCTGTCTCTCTGTTGTGGCATTATTGACACCATTGTATGAGTTTAACAGCCTTTTGGCACAGGGATTATAGAGCCTGCACCCGCAGTGGTTGATATACAGTAGATTTCATAACTATAAATTCAGTCAATCTTCGTAGACAGGCAGAATGGAATTAATGACATTTTTTGACAAATTTGAAAGTTGGCTACATCAGCTTGTCAAATGTCAATAATGTTAAAAGACATCCCTGTCCCAGGACCTAATATTGATGTTAGCCCTGCAGTTCCATTGAATGTTGCACACCAGTTTTTGACATCTCAAGGCTTGCAATTGAACAGTGAATGACATTTAATACTGCTAATTCGATAATTACTAGGACATCAGAATGTGCTACACAAGGAGCAGGGACGCTTTGGAGGGTACAAACTACTCTATGGCCCAGAAATAAAATTGGAACCTATAAATCTTGAACTAGGATTTTGTGGTTGAAAAACCATATGGATATCTCTAAAGGCTCCAGAAAAGCTGCTCTGAGATCAGAAAAGGGACCAAAGTCAGTAAACACAAAGGTTTTCTCATTATCCGTGGACATTGTTAACTTGGTTTTGTGTTCCATTTGTTTTTATAGAAGTGTGTGCACGCAGTTTTCCCACATTTTATTGTTGTGCTTTGTGAGCAGAAAGACCTGACAAAAAAATAAGAGATGAATGATTGCAAATGTGATTGGAGCTGACCATCAGCATTTCCTTAAAATAAGTAGGAGCTGCAGTTCTTCATGGATCATTATTTGAGTCGCATTGTAACCTCCTAAGTACATGCAAGAAGGATGGCTAATTATTCTTGTATTTCCTGTCAACTTCAGGTGAGTTTAAATGTGGATATTTACTTACAGTTACCACCACAGGTAGTGTGGTAGAAATAAACTTCCACCCACATGGCAGCACCTGTAAGCTGTGTTTAGCTCGACATCTATTATAGAGCCTGTTACTATTGAATTGTATTCTAAGTTAGAACTGGTATTGAACTGACCTGCTGTTAACTGACTGGACACAGCTCACACAGTTGCCACCAGGTGATGCTGAAGCTGTCTCACTGAGCCTAACACATACCAAGCGAACACACAGTGGCTTCATACTTGATGTTTTTACATACTTTATACATTTATACTGTTTTAGTATTGTGTGTGTGTGTGTATGTGTTTTTTTTTAACTAACTGACATATTTTTATCACTAATGTTTTATATTTTAAGGTGATGCTGCCAGAGAGGTTTTTAGGCTTTGCAAAGGAGAAAAACAAAAGAGAACAAGCAAAAATATTGAAAAGGAGCCTCACAATAATCTCTAAAAATAGGAGTAAACATTTGTTGACTTTGATTATGCAGGAAAGAGTCAATGGTAGAACAGAAAAAATAGCAGCTTTCATTCACATCTTAAGGTTATTGTTCCATCACTCTTATGAATCTCTAGTGTCTGAAGTCCCTAGTGTCAAGTTCTTTTGTGTCTGGCAGGACCAGAGTGGATGCAACTAAGAAGCTTCATCTGACTTTAACAGTCCCTGATAAAGATGTCTGTAGGGTGTGACAGCTTCCACTGCCTTTGACAGGCTCTACACTACTGTAATTAACCCCACTTAGCAATCCATCATGCTTTTTCTTTCTTTCTGTCTTCCCCCCGCCCTCACCTCCCCACAGCAAGCACTGAAGGAGAACCTGAGGCAGAGAGAGTCAGAGGAGAAACAGAGGAGAGCACGGGCAGCAAAGGAGAAGGCTGAGCGTGAAAAGCAGGAGAGACAGCAGAAGAAGAGGAGGTTGCTGGAAGTCAATGCAGGTACTGACCGTTCAATCTGCTTTGCCTGTCAGCTCTTGCATCGTTAAGCCCTTTACAGGAAGCTGTGTGCTAAATCAATCTAGGGCCAAATGGTGTACGAGATCATTCAAAGACAATGACTCTCATTTATAAAATGAATTTAAGTCCCATTTTAATGGATTAGAGGAGACACCTATTTTCTCACAATTCTGTATTTATCTCGAAAAATTAAAGCCCTACACAGAAAAAACTTGTGATTTTGATTGATGGACAAGTAGTCAAGTAATGCTTGAAATCATTTAAATACCACATTACCCATTGAGTGATATTTCAAGAGAATGCCAAAAAATCTACTTTAAAAATAGGTCAGTCAGTCCATGTTTACATTTCCATTTACACACTTGGCAGTCACTTTTATCTAAAGTGACCAAATGAGGGACAACACTCAAGCTTCACTAAATACTAAATCTGGTCAATACAACGAGGAGATCAGGTAAAGTTAGAAATTAAAATTGTACTTCAATTATTTGTCACCAATTTATCTATTAAATGTAGTTTTCCACATATGAAAGGCACACATTATCCTGCCAAGCACCTATTGCATGGTAACATACACTCTCATGTTATTGTGTCATATGCAGGCAACATTCACATTGTGTTGCCCTCCCATGATTTATGGATAATTCAATAAGGCAAGGTTCTTGACATGTAGCATTGTGATATCATGATTATTGATCAGTGGTTATTGATTTTAGTGGAGAAATCGTCATCCTGTGTGACCTTTCTTGGGAGGTCAGAAAAGCATTTGTCAGGGTTGTAGGAATTCAGTATATAACTACAAGACATTTTAGTAGGATAGATAATTGCTAAATGACCTTTGACCGAGGTCAAGTGGTCGAAGGACAGCCTCTGGAACCACACTCAATGAATTACACTTTGTTGAATGTTATCCCACAGTCCATGGTTGCATCTCTAACAATTTGATATGAAGTTCACAATCGCAATTAATGTTGATACGTTGATACCCTCACTTTAACTTGTAACGTTCTGACGTTGACAAGCAAAAGAAAAGTGTTGAGCTGCTTGGTGGTCATAAAAAATGCTAGCAAATGCAGCATAAAAATTCACCTGGCTTGTGTACACTTAAGAACTGTACCCTATTACTTTTTATTCTAATCCATTTGGGTTTTTTAAAAAGTGCTTGTAACAACGTGTGGGGAAGCACAATAATTTTCCATTTTAGGACATTTTAAGAATGTCCCAAGTACGTCTCAGATATGGCGATGTCTCAGAGATGTTTTGGGCCACATTCAGACCAACATTAGCCCTGAAAATAATCGCCCTGTGACAGCAGATGTTCATAGAGGAGAATGTAATCACAGGGTCGTTCGGCAAAAAAGTTGAACTTGCTTCAATTTCTGTGGACTACAATGTGAAGTACAACAGCACATTCCCAGTATAATTCTTTGGAATGTACAGTGACATATTCCCACTGTTTACCTTGTGATCTTGAGTGACATATTTCATGTCCCACTGGAACCTGAAGCAACATGCCCCTAATAACGTAGCCCCATGCATTGTTTTAACACAGTTTGAATGTATAAACACCTGGTTACATGTGGCTCCTTTTCCTATGACAGTACCACAGATTTGGTCTGAGCTCTGAATTTTATTGATATGATACTTTAAGCCAGAAAATGGTGGGTAAAGAATACTTTGTTGAAGATAAAACAGCTTACTCTGTTACTTCATGTTAATGTTTATCACCTGTTACTAAGAATAAGTGCAACAGTTTTCAGGTTTTATGATCAATATGTTGCTCACTGATAAGAATGTGTACAGTTTCAGGGCTGGACTGGCAGACCTCTGGTTTTGCTTTGGAAATATGGCATTTTGTTATCAAAAACATGCTGTTGAGTCCTCTTTGATATACTGTGCTCGATAAATAGTTTTACTGATTACGTCCCATATTGACAGATAGACCTATGACTTCAGCTTTGTGTATATTACAGCCAAGGTGTTATTTGCTTTTGCACTTGGTGTTCCTAACGCATTCTTGCATATTGTCAGTAGATGTTAAGGGAATTTTTGTGAAGACCTCTGCATATACTGTACAATATGTTCTTTTCAGACACTGTCATGGCCCTCAGGGACAGTGTAACTAGAATGATAACTCTATTTACCAAGCAGGTTCAGACATAGCTATGAAGAAGGCAATATTTACCTTATGCCACAGCATCTGGTTCCAACTGTTGGTTGTTTTTCTTTCTTTTTTTTCTCCCCTTCCCCTTTGGTGCACCACTCATGCCAGAAACGTGTTCAACATTGCAGCCTCCAGACCCATTTTCCAGTGCCAAAGCTAAGGCTGGCAGAGAAGCTGAGCTTGGCAGTCCCAGCTCTGCACCGGCATCTATAGCTAAAATGACTATGCCAGCCACTGTAGAACTCCTGTAGACGTTAGAGTGCAAGTAGAGAACCACCATACTCCATCCAGGCCAAAGTGCTGCTGTGGGCATACTATCTAGCCAAACCAAGGGCTCTCTTGGCTAAAGCATAATACAAACCTCTCCTTTTTTCCTTCACTCTGGTCTGGACACCCCTTAATTCTCACCATTTTCCACAGAACGCCTAAGGTTTTATGGTGCTGGACACAACCAAACAAAGGGTCATGTCCAGTTGAAATTAATGAACATGATTCTGGTGGATAGGTTATGTACTGTGTGTTAGTCCAGTAGCTGTATTGTATCTCACCCTCACTTATTCTGTGTTCATTTGAAAATACCAGGGTTAAAGCCAAAACATGAACTACCACCAATCGGCTATTCCTGTATGGGTTGTGTTTATATTATGGACGCTTGGTAATATCCATTGATTGGTAGTGTATAAAGAAAATAAATGTTGAATCAAACGCAGTGTGGGTGGGTGAATGTGTGAATAAGAGAGACATTGAGCCATCTTACTAAGCAACTTGTTTGCTGTAAGCCAAACACCACACATGAGTGGAAAGGCAACCAGCCCCAGCTTGAAGCGCATTTGGAGGCACCGTTGTGCTTTTGGGATGCTTTTATGCAGAAGGCCCTGGAAGGCTTGTGAAGGTAGAGAGTAAAATTAATGCAGCAGACTTTGGAGAAATCCTTCTGAAAAAACAAAGAGTTGTCTCCTTCTTAAAAGAGAAGTGTGTTTTGGGAAACACTTTAATTTCCACCAACACTGGCTAAAAACAGTTGTGTTGATGCCAGAATGGCCAACTCAGAATCAAGCAGCACAAATCAAGAATTGGGGGGTGGGCGGGGGGTGGGAATGCAGATGCTAGTAACCGATCCACATAGACTCAAAGCTGTAATTGCTGCCTCACTTAATCCAGAATATGGGGTTTCAAATTTGTACATAATTTAGATCAATTTTCACTTTGGCATTAGAATTATTTTTTCGTTTAATTAGTGTCAGAGAAACAATAATTGCAATACATCCATTTTGTTTTACTGTTGTAAACCTATAAAAGGGACCTATATACTTTTTTTTTATTGGCACTGTATTTTTGTGTCCTTGTGTGAATTTTAATAATTCTTGCCTGTTTAGTTTGTAACTCACCACTGACAGCTTGGACTTCTTTCCCCCGTGCTTGTGTGTTGAGTTGTGCTTCACTGCAAACTTTTCTATTTCAGAAAAGTAGTTCAGAAATAAGAAAATCATGACAATAAACTTCAGCCAAATTTTGTCAGAAAGGCTTAAAAAATATGCCTAGAGCTTGAAATTTATTTAGATACGCTCAAATTAAGATAAAGCTAAAGGCAAACTCGCTGACATCCCCAAGAAGTGATGTTTCTGGCAATGTATGACACTTGCGCACACATGCGCATGCACACATACACATACATTCACACATACTGTTGGGATGAAATGAATATGTGATAGAGATTTGGCATTGTGCTGCCAACCCAGGACAGGATTTATTCACTCTCTCTCACACACTCTCTCACTCTGTCTCTCATTCTGTCTGTCTCTCAGCCTGTTTATTAACTAAAGAGCTTTCTCTTTGTTTGTCAGGGAGGATTGTCCTCAATGGAGATTTTCTGTGTAATCATCTGATTATCCATCAATTCCCTAAAAAGCCCCAGAGAGGCTGCATATCCACATTATGCTGAAGGGCACAGCAATGAGAGACAGGGGAAGGAAGGGGGAGGGGTTTCCTGGAGGAAATGATCAAAATGGATTTTAGCTGCCACAGGTATCTGCATTTGGTTTGGTTTTAGCTTTGCCTACTTATGTATTCCAGAAATGTGAGATTCTCCCTATTTTTTCCTCATTTCCCTCTGTCTCTTTTACCTGCCACAGACTGGGCTTCTACCTACACTATAATATGCAGCCTGGTTTCGTCATCTGCACTGTGTGCTGGCAGTCTGAGTGAGAGCATCAGCTTGCATACATTTGCATAGGGCCCTATGGAGATTGAAATTCAGATTGAATAGGTGTTTTTTCCTCTTCCTCTAGCTGTGCCTGGTTTGTGTATGACAAATCTGTTGCATTAACTCCCAGGGTAGGCCGGGAGCGGGAATGTTTGTGGAGCGACAAATTACACATCAGAGCTTTATTTAACATTCCCTACATGGCTACAAGCGCTGAACTATTAAGACGTCAAATAGAAGAACAGCTAGAGATGCAACCCTGCATGCAAAGATGCCAAAAGGATAGGAGGGGTGAGAGAGAGAGAGAGAGAGAAATCTTTATCCGAAGCAAGGGCTAGAACGGGATACTCTTATGTTCTCATGAGATACTGTACGGCAAAGTACTGCCTTCCGTACCATGCATTAGTATCACAGTGGTGCTCAAATAGTTGGTTTATACTACTGTATTCTGTTCCTCATACCTTTGCAGTTATAATTAGCAGACAGTTTGGTGTCTGCTGGAACCCACTGGACAGTGGGCTGGTTCCCTGTGTTGCTAAGGGCAAAAAGGCTAACAATGTCCTCTTGTCTGCACTGTTGTGTTTCATGAAGTATAGATGTGTTGGACCCAATGCAAAGTCAGTTTATCCAGCTCCACACTAGATTTTTGAGGAATCAAAAACATGTCTGCACTCGCCTCTGTGGTGTGAAAGGTATTAATAAGTCTGCTGAACTTTTTTCATAAGTCTGCCTCTGTTGAACCCCGCTGTGGTTCAACAGTGTGGTACTATAGTGCCACAGTACAGCAGTGGAACACAGATTGTGGAAAAGGCATGTGGTCATCACTGTTTGGTGGTGCAAACCAGATTAGAGTGGGTGCAGTTACTCTTGAAACTGTTTCTCATTGTTTTTAGGATTCAATATTGTGATTTGGCTTCTATCATGTTCTGTCCAGTGCTGGACCTGCTTGTCCTTTGGGCCACTAGGGGGCAGAAAAACACCTCAATAAACTGTAAAACCCAAAGGCTTGACATAGATATAGTTATACTCTTAATATGAAGCAGTATCTTCTTGTGACCAAGTGCATGCCCATATGGTAGATTTTAATAATTTTTAGTTGCCTGAAGGGATTAAACTATACACCACATCACAGAGAAAAAAGGAAACATTAGAGAAAAGTCCAAAAAGCAAATAATTTTGTGTTGTGAAATTTGATTTTTTCTTTACCTGGTTATCATCTTGGAATCCCTGGAATTCAACTCACAACTACTTGCAGGAATCTTGACCCTAAGGTGAGGAATTGTTCTGTGTGAATTTGTGAATGTTAATTTCATGGGGATTCTCTATGAAAATATGGATTTATTGCATATTTTATCTGATTACTTTACTTTGTGCTACTTGGCTGAGTGTGACACAAAAATTTCCTTGCAGCAGCATAGCCTGATTTTTTTTAATTCAGCAGCTTCAAGGATGATTAACAATGGCCTATTACAATATTTATCGGCTGATTATGATACGTGGCTGTCATTTGTATATTCCTGTTCATCATTCAGTGAATGGCTTGGCTACTTGTTGCTCGAAGTACCAGTACAGCAGAACCGAGAGTAATCAGTAGAGAGAGTGGAGACTGACTAGCCTTATTGCACCATTTGCTTTCTAAGTGTCCAAGGGAACACAGTGGTTGGCCTGCATTCATTGCACTCAGGCATGTCATTTTCTCCCCTTAGCTTTTCCATCCCTGCCCAATTGACCCTATTTCTTGCCTTGCTCTGGCCCACCTCTGCTAGACACTGTTACAACCAGGTCATTGTCCTGATGATAAGTGCCACATCCTGTTGAGTGAAGTGGCGGGAGGCATTAGTCCAGCCTGAATAGAGGGTAGACATCGACACACAGACGGACTGCGTGTCCAGACAATTGAAAACTCCAGTCTGAACAGGCTCTGATTAAATAGATGGTGATTGAAGTTTCACTACAGACAGGGAGATAACTATTGCCTTTTCCCAGAGGTGGAGATTTAGCTTTGTCTTGATTCCACTCCCACAGTTTATTCTTTTGTTTTGTGGTAGAGTAAACACCACTCTAACTTTATCCTTTTGTTGATCTGACCTGAGCACTGGTACATCTACATTTGTACATCTAACCGTGTATTTCCACACATTTCTTTTTCTTTTCTCCCAACAGGACAGGCAAGCTAGACACTTCACAGTAGAGCTCATATGGCTTAGTTCCTGCTTTCTTTTGCTACTAAAATGTGGGACTTGGAGCTTACTGTTGAGCCGCAATGAAGAAGATATGAACACAAGGCAGATACTATTCTTTAAATAGACATCAGTGAGGCCTAGAGTGGCTTGTGAGACAGTCTTCCTTTTTTTTGTTAAAGTTAAAGAAAAACGTCTCTGTGCACATTGCACACCTGTCATGAGAGCTCTGATCCCAGATGCAGTAGAATAGAAAAAGGCAGGCGAATTGTGCACATCAAAGCACCAATCCAGTTGCTCTACTGCCAAAGCTGGGATACCACTCTTCACTGTCCTGTTCCTCTCACTAGTCTTTGTTCTCTCGCCACATCCTCCTCAGCACCACCTTTCACAAGCTGAATGACTGTTTCAAACCCATTTCACAGCTACTAGCTTGACTAATATTCCTCTGCCATGCGTTCCTCCTCCATTACTATCCATGTGACATGTCTGTGATCTCTCTCTCTAAGTTTGTGCGCATGTGGGTGTGAGTATATAAATATGTGTTATGATTTTCAGTGTTGGGCTGTCTGAAAGCACCTCTTGTCTACATTCTATAAAGCAGTTTTCTGTCTTGGCCTGTCTGAGTTGCTCCTGATTGATGTGTAAAATTGGACTGTTTTTGCTCCCATATATTCCTGAGGCGGGAGATCTGAGTGGGTTTCGTTTTTTCTTGCCTCCCGAGGCACACAAAGTGTTTCATGTTCTTGTGGGTTGGAGTCAAACGGAGTACTGCACATGAAGGCACACACTGCAGGTTGCAATAGATTGATCTGCTCCTTTTTTGCTTGTTTTCTCTGTTCTATCTGTATTTTTGTGTATGTGTCTATGTGTGTTGTGGGGAGTATAAAGCTTGCTGACTGTGATGAATTGCCACAGCAGTGGAGACAAATTTGGACGTCGAGGAGCGTTGGTTTTGCTCAGAAATTCATGCTGCCTCTCCTGCTCTGTGTAATGATGAAGAACTGCACACATATCAGCCAGAGGAGGAGTGCAACTGTTGCGAATGAAAAACACAACAAATGCACACATACTAGCAGGCAGGCAAGGAAGTGGGCCATGATATATCCACTGTGTGCGTATGTGTGCGTTTGTGGTCCCAGCTTGGTGTGAGGTTTGGGTACAGCCACGGCCCACACCCTCGGGGAACCTCTGCCCTAAATAGCTTCAGCGATGAGAGGGGTTTGCTGTAAAGGGACCATGTGCTGTGGAGCTGATTGACAGTTTTTGTAGGTTTGCGGAAAACCCACCATGGTGCTGCACAGTACTGCATGCATGAAAGAAGATGAAAATTTCAGTTTGCAGGTCTCACGGTACAGTGTGACTGTAGGGGTCGTAGTTAATGGCTCATGAAAGAGTCAAAGATTGAAAGGCACCTGACAGAGGTGACAAGCTTCAGGGGCTGATCACTGACTGCAATCTGAGTTCACATTAATAACTTATGAAATAGACCAACACTGTCTGCTTCTGTACATGTATACAACAGGTTACACACTAAAACATATACTCAAATGAGGGGCTTTTTTACATATTATACAAAAATTATAAATTATAAATTTTAATTGTGTATTCAGTCACAATTTGTGACATTGGCAATAGAGCGCTCTTGGAGTAGCAGAATAAATCAATAAGTGTGTTTCTTGCCATGTTTTCTTTTTTCACGCCACAGTTTTAAAAATATATGTTCTTTTTTCTTTCTTTTTTTTAAATAGATGAAGGACCCCTGGCCTAACCTAATTGCCTAAATATTTTCTTCTACTGGGACCACAGTTGGTTTTTTTTTAAAAGATGTCTCACTGTAACCCCCTACCTCATTTATGCACAGACGTGTGTCAACACCTCTCTGACACTGCCAACAAAAACTATAAGCTAGACTAAGGAAGGATTTATTATAGAGTTGTTGTACCAGACTGCATTAGCTAATCAACTTGAAAGTCAGTGTATTTCAGTGCAGTATAATAATTTCTGGGAGGCTGTACATTTGCATCCTGGGACTCTCTTCTCTTGAAGTAAACAAGCCTGTCTGGGCCACTGTCAGCATGACTGGCCATTACTGAAACTTGCCCTAGCTCAACCTTCTGACAATATCACTGTATGCCTCCTGCTGACAATGTACTCATTTTGACCTTATTTTCAGTTTGCATGGTGATGTTATGGATTGCTATTTTACCTCTCTTCACCAAAACTGCAAAAATGTGATTGTCATACCAGTGCTTTAATTTTTTCTCTTTCACAAAAAAATGATAATACAAGTAATACACGGGAGTATTACTATGGAGTCTGGTGGCCTTTGGCCCAGTAGAGGGCCTGATAGCATCACAAAGTCCTGGTCTTAGTCATAGAATTAGATTTTTTTTTTCAGTGTGTGTTATTGTTCCACGGGGGATTGTCGGACAGAATGGAAGGACTGAGAAAAACACACAGAACCTTAATCAGAGCAATGTCCTCTTACCCCTCACTAAATCAGTAGTGGGACCCAACAGTCACGCCATGGCTGATGGTACAACTTGTCCACTATGAAGCCAATGAAATTGTCACGTCTTTTCCTCACTACATCGTACACCGAAGAATCAGTCTAATAATGCTTAAGTGCAAGACATGCAGTTGACTTTCAGGTGAACACTTTCACTTACACTTTATTAGGAACACCACATTAATACTGGGTTGGGCCTCCCTTTGCCATCAAAACAGCCTTAATTAATAATGGCATGAATTCCACACAGTGTTGGAAACATTCCTTTGAGATTCTGGTCCATAATTTCCACTGATTTGTCAGCTGCACCTTCATACTCCGAAGCTCATGTTCTACCACTATCAATACACCTACAATAACATGACAGTCAGCAACAGTTGGTAACCTATCATTATACAGTACAGTCAGTTATTAGCAATAATGGAAAAAAGAAATTCCGTTGACATATCTGGCATATCTGCGATGCACTAATCACCAAGATTAAATGTCCTTGTCCAAGAATAACTAATAATGTTTAATGTTGATGTATTATGAATAATGTTGGATTATTATCTTTTATTTCATGGGCTATAATGATTAAATAAATGCAGTATTTCAATACTGATTTGGATGTCAATTACCATGGCAACAGTAGAAGCTAGAGGTATACGGGCTAGAACCCACGGCAGCCTTTAATTTCTATTCATCGTTGAGAGGAGTGGATCTCGATGTGGTCTTCTCCTTTTGTAGCCCTTCTGCCTCAAGGTTCAACATATTGTGCATTCTGACATGCTTTTCTGCTCACAAGTTATCGTAGCCCGTCTGTCAGCTCCAACCAGTCTGGCCATTCTCCTCTGACCTTGCTCATCAACAAGGTGTTCCCATCCACAGAGCTGCTGCTACTGCTGTCTGTGTTTTTTTTTACCATTCTGAGTAAACTCAAGAGATGGTTGTTTGTGAAAATCCCAGGAGATCAGCAGTTTTAGAAATACTCAAACCAGCCTATCTGGCACCAACAGTCATGCCACGGTCAAAGTCAGATCACATTGACTTTCCATTCTGTTTGATGTCAACATTAACTGAAGCTCCTGACCTGTACTGACATGATTTTATGCACTTCACTACTGCCACATGATTAGCTTATTAGATAACTGTGTGAATAAGCAGGTGTACAGGTGCTCCTCATAAAATGCTTGGTGACTGTATAAAATATCTATATTTATTGTTTAGTTTTTGTTTAATAATTTTTTAAAAAGAAAAATTAACATCACGTTGAATTGAGATCACATTGCAGTTACTTTTTTCACACTTAACATTTTTTTTTTGACGTCTCATGCTACATCACCTACATCAGCACACTAAACTAAATAACAAATGATATCCAGCAGTCAAATGTGATAAAACCGTCAATGTGTTAGCATCATTGCATGCAGCTTTTAAGATTAGCCTGTTAGTAATGAAACTAACTCTGTAAGTGACCACAGTTCAGTGGCAAAGAGCCCTTCACGTCTGCATGGTGACTGAAAAAGATTTAAAATTTTATAGGCAACACAAAAGCAGTGTTGAAAAGAAAACACCTATGCACACACATTCACATTTGCATGGCAACCACAGTATAACCTTTTCATTGACAGTGTGTGTCCCTGAATATTCCTTTATACCTTTTATCTGTTTTCCTTCCCATCCACTGGAGGCTATTTTCATCGCAAATCATTAGCCAGTTCCATCATTCTGCCTCAGGCGTCAGGGCCATGTTTTCAACTGTACCAACACACGGGCATGATTTACATGTCATATCTGCAAAGCTTGTCCCTCTCTGCAATATATGTGCATTCTGGCAGTTCTCTTGCTTCTACAAAGCAAAGACTTGAGAGATATGTTGAGTCAAGAGTATTCCACAGTAAATGCTGTGAAACACCATGTTGCCAGGTTTGAGTGTTCCATTCCTGCTTCACAGTGTGTGGTTTGTTCCTGTAAATGTCACTAGTTAACACCCCTCATGTTTCTTTTGTTTGTTTGTTTTATTTCAAAAATATAATTTTCCTACCTGTGCATTACTGAATTTGTGTTTGGAACAAGTCTCATCATATAATGGGCACTCGACAGAACTATAGAGCTGTAGCCCTGTAGAGTTAAGTGAATATATATGTTATATAGTTAATGCTTGCTCAAGCCTTTTCATATTACATGTTATGTGGTTATATTGTGGCCTGCCATTGTGAGTTCCAAATCGTTGCAATCAGTGTGGCAAACCTCACCACTAAAAGAAACTACACTTCATCAGATTTTGTTTCTTTACCTCTCCTCTGTCTTCTAACACCCTCTCATTCTTTTCTTTGTTCTTTCTGGGTTTTTCAGAGAATGATGAGACAGGTGTGATGGATAGTTTGCTGGAAGCCCTACAGTCAGGAGCTGCGTTCAGAGACCGTAGGAAGAGAGCGCCAAGACCCAGAGGTGAGTCTCATATCCTTTGCCTACATTTGTATATTGCATATACAAATTGCATTTGTAAAGCCTACTAGAAAAAACTGAGGACTACTGGAAAAACTAAGAAAAATGTTGTAATTCCAGTCAGATGTTCAAAAATTGTAATGAATTCTGGTCCTAACCTGCCAGCTTGATGCATATGTTTTTCTTGTTTTGTTCGGGTTCTCACGCCTTGGCCCAAAAAAGCACATTCTCAGTCACTTGCAAAATATACTGTTTTGTTGTTTGTACACATGCTTGTGAGCAGCACAATGCCAGAGAATCCGCAGCCTGACAACATTACTACAACTGCTTGATGTTTGGATCTCAGTAAAAGGCAATACACGCCCAGTTTTTTTCTCCTGGCAGTCTTAAATCCAAATCCAGGAACTGAAAAACTGAAAGAACAAACACATTTTGTGAATCCAAGGTTGGATCTGTAAATGTTTTGAATAGATTGTCCATTAAACCTTAAGGGCAATTGACAGCTGCGCCCTTAAACACACTGTTGTGATGAACTTCACAGGCATTCCTCAGCAGGCGAATACCTCCTTATTATCTTTTTGATCCCTCTTAGTGCTGTATATGTTGGCATTATTTGTCCACTGCCCTCCTTACAGATAACCAGCAGCAGATGATCAGCCCGAGCTCCTACCGCCAGGTTCTCAGGCCTGTTAACCATGGTAAAGCAAAAAATTTAAAAAGAAACTCACAAAGCAAAAGCCTCCAGCATGCTCAGCTCTGTCTTTCATTTGCTATTGGATAAATGCCTTCAAGATCTCTTGCATGAAATGCAAATTCCCCTTGACAGTACATATATCCAGCTTTTGTGTGTGTCCAATGACCTTTTCAGTTGCCCCTTTATCTTTTTGTGACCTTGTGTCTTGCCTTACCTTGCACATTCTCAAAGTGTGAAAGACCATTGCTAAAACAGTTTGAGGCAGTCCCGTGTGCTGACTGAGAGAGGCAGAATCGAGATTCTTTGAAAGCAGTGTGTGGGCTGTTCTGGTGGCTCAGTTTGATAAGCCTTGTGAATTGTTCAGTAACTGCAGCATTTTAAGTTCAAACCTATTCGATACTTTTGGATGCAGTTGCATTCTTTCACATTTTTTATGTGAAGGAACCCACTGCTGACCATTGTACTGTACATTTTTGAAGAGCGGGGAGGCATGTACATTAAAATCAAACATACAGACTAAATGCATGGTACAAATTGGGTAGAGGCCACTGGTAGCTTAGAGCACATTCAGTGTTCAGTATCATTTAGATACTTCAGAAACTGTAAGGGCACTTGTGTATGTGTTTAACTGTGTGACTTTGTGGGAGTGAAGACTGGATGTGATATTAATTATACCAAACTAAATTGTCTTATATTATCCATAGTTGTGAACAGATATTGTTCTTTACTTTTAGCTGTTGTTAAAATAAACAACAGCTTTATTCTCTTGTCAAAGGTTTTCTACAATCATTACCGAGGCACTTAAAAAATTACGCTGTAACCATATTACCTCTTATTACTTGTAATTGGAATCCCAGTGGGCCGGGTACAGGCACACATGAATAAAATTATTCACGCTCAATCCACCCACATCATTGATGGCAATGATAAAGGGCCTTGCTCTGTTGTTCTGCTACGACTTATCTGAAATTAGATTGGAAAGGGACGAGGGGGAGGGAAGTATACAGGGTGGGAGGAAAGAGACGGATAGAGGTGGCTGTAACATAAGAAATGGAGAGAAATGGTGTGAGGAAGAAAGATAGAGCCGGTTGGTAAGGGTGAAACTAAGGAATAATGTGGAAGAAAAAAATTAGACTCCAATGCTATTTGTTTGCGTGTTTGTGTGTGAGAGTGTTGTATGTGAGAAAGTCAGTATAAGAAAAAACAAGTCAGAACTGTGATGTATTAACAGGGGGATTTGAGAAAAAAATTGCATTGTGCAAGGAAGCTGGTGTGGTGTACAGGTAAGAAGGTCCTGGAAGGTTACTGGCCCAGCTGCCCTCTGCTGGCAGCTTCAGACATGGCCTTGTTGACTAATAAAGCTCAAGGCTTTTGCCTGTCACTGCAGACCTCACACTCACTGCCAGCCTCCCAGAGCAAACACAGCTAATTACTTTTCTCTGCCCAGCCCCAGCACCAGCTCAGCCCTCTCAGTGCCCATTCATCTTAATTTCCCCCTCTCTGCCATCTGCCTCCTAAATAACACTCCTCCTCATTTCCCTACCATCCCATATCCCCACTGTCTTCTTCTATACTCTCATGGTCTGACAATGGCCCTCCCCAAACATAATTGCCTTTTATTGGTATGGAGTCTCTCCACTTCTCCTGCCTCACCCCTTCTCTCCCATTTCCCTCCCCTCCCTCTCTCATGAGGAGATCTGGGCCTTAATTGCCCTGGGTTTAGTCGCCAGAGTGAGTGAAACCCACAGGATGCTCTCAGTTTAGTTGGGAGGTGATGAAGTTTAGTCGGCGGCACAAGCACTTAAACAGCTGCTTTCACTTTCACACCATCCTACCACCTCCTTTTCCCACAGTTTTAAATACCCTTTAATAATTGATCCCAGGGGTGTTGCTACACTTCAGTGGAGCAGCAAGGAGAATTAAAACAGAAACATCTGCACCAGAAGATACTGTAATTAGTGGTCAAGGGGAGATATTTGAATGGTCGGTCTGCACATGCATGATGCCATTAAGCTTTCGCACCAAGGGAGACTTAAGTGCACCAGTCTGTTTTACGCAAAAACAAATCAGATACTCTCCATCACAAGACTTTGATGAGACTGTGAAGTACTTTGATTATGGCTATAGTGCTTTGTGGTCATGATGAGTGTGATTGCCTCGCAGTAGAAAATAGGATTAAAAGATTCCTTGCAGTCTACTGCACTGTTTGCTGCACATCAAGAGGCGCACGCTGTTCCTTCCCCTCTTTTCTTTCCACCCTCTCTTCCTTCCTGCTCTCCTCCTTTTGTACTCTTTGGTTTGAGTTAGGGTCCTGGCCCAAGTTTCCAGCATTTTTCTCAGCTTCCTCTGTCTCTCATCTCTTCTCCTCCCCTGCCCCTAAATTGGCTCAGCACACTTTAACATGAGCCAGCAGCTAAGGTGTTTAGCTTGGTCTGCAGTCTCCCTCAACACACATGCACACGCACACATAAAAGTGCGCAGACACACCCGCAGACTTCAGGGGATGAAGGTAAGCAGGCTTTGTGGGGGCTGTGGCCTGGGTTAGGATAAGGCTGTGGGGCTCTGGGGCTCCTCGACACTCTAAATTGGATTGGGCTCCACAGAATGATGGATCGATGGTGGTTAGCCACACAGGTGTAAGAGACTTATTGAATCTATAAAGCAGCCATAGCTTTTTAACTGTGTCCTTCTGAAAATGTCTCTCCAGGCACTGTCTGGTCATTTAAGCCTTTTTTGCAAACCCTCATCACAGCTTGCTGACCCTTAAGCTGACGTGTGCATGTACATGTTGAGAGCAGTCACATAACTACATTTTTTTTTATCGTTGTTTTTGACAGAGAGCAAGAGCCTCAAAGTGTGTAAGACAGCACAAGCCAGAGGTGCATTGAGAGTGTATGTGTGTGCTATAATGCCCTTGTCCTGGAATGATCCATTATGGAGCGAGAGCAAGGGGAGGAACAGGATCTATGATAGAGTAAATGTCCCTGTCTTTAGGAGCAATTACTTCAGATGTCTTTAGTGACACCCGACCTAACAATTATCACAGTGATACAGCTCTGAACTAGAGCTTGAAATTGATGTAAAGGTCACTTCATGAAGTCGGTGAACCCCTCTACCAAATGGCGAGAGGAGTTATTTTTCCTTCCTTGTGCTTGAAAGCGTTACGGTTCATCATAAAAGCAAGCCTCTAGTTATTGGAGATCTTGTGTGCCATGCATTTTCCCTATCAACTTAATGACTCTTTTTTTTGCTGAATTTGTGTTTCTGTATATAATGGTGGATCTGTGGTTCATGCAAGCAGCTATTCGGTGCATACTTTAAATGGCTTGGGTATAGGTGCAAATGGTAGAAGGAGATGACTAATAGGCTTAATTTGAGACTCAACCCACGATGTCTTTCACAGATTGTGCTGCAGAAAATCATTAAGATGAAACTGGGTAGAGTGTGAAGTTGAAATGAGAGTTTAAAAAAAAGTAGGGTGAAAAATGGAAGTTTGTTTCCTCCCAACTCTGCGTGTTCTGTGTGCTCACATTTGAGACATTTGTGAAAAGCTAGCAGTGAGAGTCAGTCACTGCAGCTTCTGGAGGCTTGGATACTCTAGTGGAATCTGCTGTTAGATGCTTGCCTTTTTGATTTGGCCTCTTATAGACTGTGATATGTGGATTCCACTGCAGGCTACTGTATCCCGCAGATTGCGTGTGTGCGTTTTCATTCCTCTTTCACATTTCTGTCTCTTCATATCAATGTCAATTATGGGAGGATGCCTCCCATCCTTCCAGAGTTCCTCAGTCTATTCTTTACTTTTTGACTTTGTTTTGTTTCTGCTTTATCTCTTCCCTGGCCTCGCTGCTTTCCCCCAGACATGACATAAGCAGAAAAAGAAGGGGTTATTAAATCATTTCAGTGAGCTCAAGACAAAAAAAAGAAGCACAGACACTCTCCTCCCTAGATCTATTTGAATTGATGCTACACGTCATTGTAACAAAAGTGTAACTATAGAAGTTGCTGATTTATCTGCATTTGATCATAATATATCATCCACACATCACATACAGCCTGTGCACTTTTCATTAAAGTGACAGATTATTGCTTCTGCTCCTGAACACAGTGTTCACTCTCCCACTTTCACGCATACACGCTCATGCATACATGCATAGAAAGTGTCAGCTTAAACCCTGTGTTTTAATGATGTGCAGGCAGAAGGTTAGAGGCCACCCCTAGGTCAGGGCATTAGTCGTGTCTAAGGCTTGGACAGGTGTACTGCTCTCTGTATTCATGTCCACAATCATCTGGCTACCTGGAGTCACAGTGTCTCTCTTATCACCACTCTTGATTGGTGGTTTAGATGTTTAACCGGTCTTGTAGACAAAGGCATATCCAGATGGGAAAGCGTACCTTGACCTGCCTTTGTCTGTATGTCTGAAGTGCCGCACTGTGTGTGTGCGTGTGTGCGCACTTGCCTGCATGTTTGAGCCTGTGCACGCATGCATTGAACAGATGGAGCAAGAGGGCACCTTAACAAAGTGGCTAGTGTAATTAGGTCCAGCCTGTTCAGTGAGACTTGTGGAATAGTAATTGAGGGTTGTAGAGAGCAATGAATGGATTTTTAAAAAAAACCTTTATTCAGGTTTCACCACGCACAGTGCTCTCTTTTCCTAGATTTCCCTGCTGTGTGCTTTCACATTTACACTTAGTCACACATGTAAGCTGCCTATTACAACACAGTCTGATCTGTTGGCCACTTAACAGCAATTCTTGAGTAGCTGGTGATTAATATCCCTGGATTTTTTCTTCTTGTCCTGTGATTGAACCAGAGACTACTGGACCCGAGCTCTCTAACCCTTGGGCTGGAATCAACATCTAGTGTCTATCCTGGGATCACTGAACTGCATTTATTTGGCAAAGACACCATATGCCTTATGTGTATTACAGACAGTAATTAACATGAAATATGTCTGAAAACTTTGGTTATAGATTATGAGTTTCCATGTGGCATGCCACACAATTTGATCATGATGCTGTTTACTTGTTTTGTTGCCTTAGAGGCAAGGACATAGATAATGAAAAATAGCTTTTAATAGCTCCCACTTGTGCTGTTATAGATGTCCTGCCTCCTGAATATTCAGAGGCCTTTTTCAATGAAACGTGTTGAATTTTGATGCACACGCATATCGAGTTGTGTTAAAACTAATAGTGACTGTGTAAGCTTATGCTAAGAGGGCAAGCTTAAACCACCTCTCGCAAATATACCCTTATTCATAAGATTTTAAGCTCTGTAATCCATGCCCAGTCCAAAATGTAAGTAGATGAGAAAGTGAAATAGTGTGCTATGTATACACTTGACTGGCTGGAGAGGTCAGTGTAATGGATGAGAGTGAAGTGGACACACACACACACACACGGACACCAAGCTCAACTGTTCCCACTCAGTCCTAAATAGAAAACAGATGATAACGAACACCTCTGCACTCTGCTCCATGTCGCTCCGCTGTACATCCCACACTTTTAGCCAAGTCCTAAGCCGATCAGGCTCCTCAGATATCCACTCTTAGCTGGATTATGAGGAGGCTGGGCAGTAATAAAGGCTGTGGATCGTGAAATAGAAAGTGGTGTTCAGCATGTCGAGCCAAGGACCCTAATCAGTCCATTCACACTAGCTCAGGCCCCCAAAAGCAGGTGAAGCTGCTAACGTGGGATTGCTATTCAGCCAGCTTCTGAGATCCTCCGCGGGTTTTCTTTGAACAGGCATACAGTCTTGTCTCCTGCATGGCTTGATACACATCTTATGTGCAGGGATCAGAATCACAAAAGCCAATGGACAAAAAGTTTGAAGATTTATCCAGGATTTGGTTTAGAATACACATCTGAATTTTTATAGAATTCAAAGGAGTGTATCAATCTCCCTCAAGTGACATTGTTTCTCTTTCTGCCCTTGGTTGTCCCTCCCTCCATCCCTTCTCATGAACCCACAGGCATAATACTGAGACCAGGCTCACATAGTACTCTAGTTAATAATGCAGGAGAAATGAATAATACCATAGTTGAAGCAACGAATGGCAGCAGCCTTATCACCCAGCCACACACATTAGTGCGCGCAACTGAAACGGAAGCACAAATTGAT